>CM032381.1:0-116514 GCA_019023105.1 Diglossa brunneiventris
GGGCGGGCGGGGGCCCGGCGGCGGCGCGGCGCGGGAAGGGCGGGCGGCGGCGCGGAGGGCGGGCGGGGGCCCGGCGGCGGCGGGCGGGGGTGCGGGGCGCGGTTGGTGGTCGGGGGCCCGGCGGCGGGGGGCGGGCGGCGCGGCGGGGATTCGCAGCACGGGCGGACCTCGGTGGTGCGACTGCTGCGGGCATCCCCTGTGCAGCAAACAGCTCGAATAACGTCCTGCAAGCTGGAACCAGCTCCGCGGCAGCCATGTCTCGGTCGCAGATACTATTAAAGTGCCTACTTCCAGCTGTGTCCCAAAAGTCTCTTTGGGACAGTCGCGCTTTACGGCGCCTTTTAGGACAGCCGCGCCTTACGGCCGCTTTTACGACAGTCGCGCTTTACGACGCCTTTGACGACAGTCGCGCTTTACGGCGCCTTTTGCGACAGTCGCGCTTTACGGCCGCTTTTACGACAGTCGCGCTTTACGGCAGTTTTGCGACAGTCGCACTTTACGGCCGCTTTTACGACAGTCGCGCTTTACGGCCGCTTTTACGACAGTCGCGCTTTACGGCCGCTTTTACGACAGTCGCGCTTTACGGCATCTTTTACGACAGTCGCGCTTTACGGCCGCTTTTGCGACAGTCGCGCTTTACGGCCGATTTTGCGACAGTCGCGCTTTACGGCACCTTTTGCGACAGTCGCGCTTTACGGCCGCTTTTACGACAGTCGCGCTTTACGGCAGTTTTGCGACAGTCGCGCTTTACGGCCGCTTTTACGACAGTCGCGCTTTACGGCACCTTTTGCGACAGTCGCGCTTTACGGCCGCTTTTGCGACAGTCGCGCTTTACGGCCGCTTTTACGACAGTCGCGCTTTACGGCCCCTTTTACGACAGTCGCGCTTTACGGCCGCTTTTGCGACAGTCGCGCTTTACGGCCCCTTTTACGACAGTCGCGCTTTACGGCCCCTTTTACGACAGTCGCGCTTTACGGCCGCTTTTGCGACAGTCGCGCTTTACGCCCCTTTTACGACAGTCGCGCTTTACGCCCCTTTTACGACAGTCGCGCTTTGCGGCCGCTTTTGCGACAGTCGCGCTTTACGGCCGATTTTACGACAGTCGCGCTTTACGGCCGCTTTTGCGACAGTCGCGCTTTACGGCACCTTTTACGACAGTCGCGCTTTACGGCCGCTTTTACGACAGTCGCGCTTTACGGCACCTTTTGCGACAGTCGCGCTTTACGGCCGCTTTTGCGACAGTCGCGCTTTACGGCAGTTTTGCGACAGTCGCGCTTACGGCCGCTTTTACGACAGTCGCGCTTTACGGCAGTTTTGCGACAGTCGCGCTTTACGGCCGCTTTTACGACAGTCGCGCTTTACGGCCGCTTTTACGACAGTCGCGCTTTACGGCAGTTTTGCGACAGTCGCGCTTTACGGCACCTTTTACGACAGTCGCGCTTTACGGCGCCTTTTGCGGCAGTCGCACTTTACGGCACCTTTTGCGACAGTCACACTTTGCGGCGCCTTTTACGACAGTCGCGCTTTACGGCAGTTTTACGACAGTCACGCTTTACGGCAATTTTACCACAGTCGCGGTTTAAGACAGTAGTGCTTTACGGCGCCTCCTTTTATGGAACCTTTACGGCACTTCACTGCACTTTATGGTTTTTATTTTGTTTTTCTTTTTTTTAATAAATTTCATTTATAAATTTTAAGGTTTTTTTATTTAATTTCTATTTTTAATTTTTCTATTTTTAAAGCTTTTTATTTTATTTGCTGCTGCCCGGACCAGCTCAAGCCGGTGATTGTGGTGGTGTTTGAGGGTCCCCAGGACAAGGGAAGAGATGAGAATCTTGACTCCACCTTTCAGAGAGCTGATTTATTATTTTATGATCTCTATTATATTAAAAGAAAATGAGATATTAGAACTGTACTAAAAGAGCAAGGAGACATCAGAAAGCTGGAAAAGAATGAATAATAAAAACTTGGGATTGCTCACAGCCCCGACACAGCTGTACCATGATTGGTTGTCAAGTAGAAACAATGCACAGGAGACCAATCCAAGATGCCCCTGTTGCTAAACCATCTTCAGCCCACGCTCCACAGCCAGCAGATCGTTATTGGTTCCATTTCTGTTCTGAGGCTTCTCAGGAGAAAAATCCCAGTGAAAGGATTTTCATCAAACACGTCAGTGCCAGGTGATGGCACAGGCAGCATTGGCTGGCCAAGGTCACTCTGTCATCCCAGCCAGCCCAGGTGTCACAGCAAGGAGGACAGAGTTCTCGCTGTGCTCACTCTGCAATACAGAGCAATACAGAGCAATACAACACAAAACACATATTAACACAAGATTATAACCTTTTTCTATTTTCATTACATACTGATTTATTTGGGTCTTGTCCTGCTGCAAGGGCCACACTGTCCCCGTGTTTGGGCTCCCACGTGCTGCTGCAGAGAGGCACAGGTGGGCAGTGAAGGGAGAGAGGGATGGGGCAGGGCAGGCTGGGGAGGGGAAAAGGGCAGAGTGAGGAGTGGGACAGGGGCAGAATGGGTAGGGGTGAAGGGCAGAGAGAGGGATGGGGCAGGGCGGGCTGGGGAGGGGAGAAGGGCGGAGAGAGGGATGGGGCAGAGCTGGGCTCCAAGTTCGAGTAGGGGTGAGGGGCTGAGAAGGGGACACGGCAGAAGAGGGCTGAGGGGAGGAAGTAAGGGTTAGGAGGGGGCCTGCTGTATCTCCCAGAAAAACACTGCAGTAAAATAAAACTCTGGTTGGCCTTGGAGTGCCAGGCACCTCCTGCAATCTGACACCAGGAACCTGGGCTGGTGAGTTTTGTTTGCCAGGGAAAAGGGCCAGCGTTGGTGTTCAGGGGCCTGTGGCCCGGAGTGAGCAGCCACCTCCTGAAACAGCCCCTCCAATGCCCTTCTTGGTTTTGGGGTCCCCCCGACCCCCTTCCAATTTGGGACCTCCCTGCAGTCCCTTCCAAGTTTTGAGACCCCTTTTTTGACCCCCAAATTTCCTCTGTCACTCCCCCTGTCCTTTCAGGCTTTGCAGGGACTGACCCCGAGACTCTCCAAACCCCTGAGCCCCTCAAACTCCTGGGGGCTTTTTGCCCTCCCTCAGGGATTTTAACTCTCTCTCCCAGGGTTCTCCCCCCCACCACCCCACCCCCATTTTTGTCACCCTCTAAAACCAACACCCAGGTCTCCCAAAACACAACTTTATTCACAGCCCAGCCCTGTCCATGCCCCCTCCACACCCCACAGGGGGGCCTGGTGTCACCTTCCCCACCCCACCACCCCCCCCGCCCATCCCTTCCCCTATTTACAGCTCTGGGATGTGGTACCAACACGGAACAGCGAGGGGCACCAAGGGTGACATAGGGCACGGGGTGGGCTTGGGGACATCAGCTCTGTGTCACTCTGTCCTGTCTGTGTGTCCTCCACCTTGGAGTCACTGTGTCCTGTCTTTGTCCCAGTCCAGGTGCCCCCCCACAGTCTCCCAGCTTGGTGTCACATTCCCTCACCCTGTGGCATAACTCATGTGACCCCAGCTCTGTCACCACATCCTGCCCATGAAACACTCCCTGTGTCTCCTCACATGGTGGAACCATGTGTCCTGTCTGTAGCACAGTCCCTGTGTCCCCCACCAGGGTGGCCCACTGTCTGTGTGTCCCCACAGGTCACTGACAGCAGGCACTGCCAGAGCATTATCCAACAGTCCTTGTGTCCCCACCACGGTGTCCCCTCAGGGCATGAAAAGAGGGTGATGCCCCAACCATCCGTGTGTCCCCATGTCCCGGTGCAGCTGTCCCCCTGCCCCTCAGGGCACAAAGAGTGGGCGGTGCCCCCAGCAGTGCGAGGACAGTGCCCCACTGTCCCTGTGCCCCCTCCACAGTGTCTCCATGTTCCCTAAGGGCACGAAGAGAGGGCACTGTCCCCACGTTGTCCCCTCAGGGCACAAAGAGCGGGCACTATCCCCACATTGTCCCCTCAGGGCACGAAGAGTGGGCGGTGCCCCCGGCGGTGCCTCCTGAGCGCGGCGCTCCGGGCGAAGCTCTCCCCACACTCCACGCAGATCAGTGGCTCCTGCCCGCAGCCACCCTCGGCCCCTGTTGGCCCCTCGCCCGAGGCCCCCGCCCGAGGCCCCTTCAGAGCCCTCGGGGCACCAGCGGGGTGGGCGCAGCGCCGCGGCCGCGCTGCCCCCGGCCCAGCGTGGGTGCGCTGGTGCTTGATGAGATTCTTGCTCTGCGTGAAGCTCTTGCCGCACTCAGCGCAGCCGTACGGGCGCTCCCCGGTGTGAATGCGCTGGTGCTGGATGAGGTTGGAGCTCCAGGAGAAGCTCTTGCCACAGTGGCCACACCTGTACGGCTTCTCCCCAGTGTGGGTGCGGCGGTGCTGCACCAGGTGCGAGTTCTGCGAGAAGCTCTTGCCGCACTCGCCGCAGGTGCTGGGCCGCTCGCCCGTGTGCGTGCGCTGGTGCCGCAGCAGCTTGGACCAGTGGCTGAAGCTCTTGCCACACTCGTTGCAGATGAAGGGGCGCTGGCGGCCCCCGCCCCGCCGCCCCCCGCCCTCCTCGGAGCCCCCCGGGGCCGGGGCCGGGGTCCCGCAGGGCGGCGGGGGGCGCAGGGGGCTGTGCGGGATCACCGTGCGGATGATCTCGTGCGGCAGCACCTCGGCCTCGCCGTCACTCACGATGCCGTCATCGGCTGGGGGGACATGGGGAGGGGGTGAGAGCACAGAAGGGGCTGGATCTCCAAACCAAATGTTTGCTGTGACCCTAAAATGGGCTGGGACCTCAACACAAATGTTTATTGTATTCCTAAAACGAGCTGGGACCCCTCCCCAAATGTTCATGGCACCCTAAAAGGGTGCCTGGAGCCTCCCCAGTCTGCCTGGAGCCTCCTCAAAATGTTTGTTGTGACCCAAAAGGGGCTGGGCCTTCTCCTCAAATATTTATAGAGCCCCAGAAAGGGGTTGGGCCCCTGACCCAAATGTTCATTGTGACCCAAAAAGGGCTGCACCCCTGACCAAATATTCATTGTGCTCCAAAAAGCGGCCAGACATCCATCCCAAATGTTCACTGGATCCCAAAAACTGACCCCGTGAGAGTCTGTCCGAATTTTCCCTCATCTGCCTCACAATTGTCATTGGGGGACCACTGAAGAGAAGACCCCCCCTGTCTAGAATCTCTGGCTCTGAAGGAGAAAGTTACACGCCAAAGGCCCTGAGACCTGAAAGGACAGCGTTAAGTTATTGTTTTCACAGGTGTGTTTGCTGTATGCTACACTGAGAAGAAGAAGGGGGCACCATGCCCTTTGTGCAACAACAAGCTTTGGAAGCTGCCCCACCTCTCGGCCTGGCTGGACTTCTCTTGAGTTTTGGGTGGTCTCCCACAGGAGACCCTCACCTGTTTTACAACCACCGTGACAGACAGACTGAGATGGAAGAAGCCTTTCCATCAAGGATTGAGACACAGAACCCCCACGTGAAAAGGCCCCTCTGCTCCTTCCAAGGACTGGGACTGAAACCCCCAACCCGGGGGAGGTGTGTGGGGGGAGGCAAGCTGACCAAAGCGAGATGTTTGCCTGCAGCTTGTGACCGCTGGACCAAGAAAACAATGGCTCTCGCTTACTGCTGAGAACATAGACTACCTGTTACATCTATTCCCTATTGTATCTGTTTCCCCCCCTCACAATTTTCAATAATAAAAACCTCTGAGTTAGCTAGAGATTTTGAGATGTCCCCAGCATAACATCCTCGACTGGACTGGACCAAAGGACTTCGTCTCTACATTGGTAGCTATATCCCCCCCTCTCTCTCTCTTCTCTCTCTTTCTCTATCTTTTTCTCTGCCTTAATCCCTCTATCGCATTTTGCTGTGGTCATTCAATAAAACTGCATTTGTTTTGATTATTACTGTAAACATCCTTATACCGTGTCGGTTCTTTTGCACCCTGAGATCACTCCTACGAACCATCAGGTCATCCGTTCACTAGGACGGATCCTGACAACCCCCGACCCAAATATTTGTTGTGACCCAAAAGGGGGCACAAAAAGGGGCTGTGGCCCTCTCCTGGTGTCCAGTGCACCCCAGAAAGAGGCTGCACCCCCTACCCAAATGCTCACTGTGCCCCAAAAAGGGGCTATGCTCCCTCCTGGAGTGTCTGGAGCCTCCCAAAAGTACCTGAAGGCCCCCAAAATTTCCAATAACCCCTTCTTGGGGAGTCTGGAACCCTCTCAAGAGTGTTTTAAGCCCCCTTCAAATGCCTCTAACCCCCTCCAGTGGTGTCTGTAGACCCCCAGAAGTGCCTTGAACCCCATCCCAAATGCCTCTACCCCCTTCTAGGTGCATTTGGAGCCCCCCCAAACTTGCCTGCAGCCCCCCAAATTGCCTGCACCCCCTTCTTGGGGTGCCTGGGGCCCCCCAAATTTGCCTACAGCCCCCCCAAAAGTATCCAGATCCCCCCAAAATTTTCTGTACTGCTTTTCTGGGTTATCTGGAGCCCCCCAACCCCCCAATCCACTTTTGGGGTCCCCTCCTCACCAATGAAGACCCTCCGGACCACGTCCCCCTCGTCCGAGTCCTGCAGCTCCACCACGTCCGACTCGTCCTGCTCCATGAGGGCTCCTGCAGGGACTGCAGCGTCAAGGGGGGCCCTGAGCACCCCAAAATGCCCCCAGGACCCCCCTGAGCAGCAGAAAACCACAACTGCCTCCCCCCACAATTCCAAAACAATTCCAAAGGATTGTTTGCATCTTGGTTCCTACTGTGCCCCCCAAACTTCTCAGTGTGACCCCAAATCCTTTTTTGCGCCCCTCAATTTCCATGTACCCCACCAAAATCCTTCTGTGTTACCTGTCCAAACCCTTCAGGGAGATCCCAAATCCCCTCATACCCCCCTAAGTCTCATCCCTGCAAAAGCCTCTCTGCCCCCCCATCCATCTATTCCCCCCAAAATCTCTGTGTCACCCTAAATCTCTTCATGTCCCTGCAAATCCCCCAGTGTAATCTCAAACTCCACCATGTGATCCCAGATCCCTCTGTGCACCCCCAAATATCCCTGTTCCCCCCATAAATCCCTTTGTGTCTCTCCAAATCCTTCTGTGTGACCCCAAATCCCTCTGTGTCTCCCCAAATCACGCTGTACTCCCCAATTCCCCTCCCACCTGCTCTCTGAGGGTCTCAGGGGGTCTCGCAGCTGCTCCGGACTCAGCCCCTAAAATCTGGGGGGAGGGGGATGGAGGGATGCAGATGGGGGGGGAGGTCACAAAGGGAGGGGTCACCCAGTGCCCCTCAAAATCACCTGGGACCCCCCAAATCACCCAGGGTGCTCCCAAACTACTCCCAGTCCCCCCAAGTTTGCTCCCCCCCCACTTTAATTTTTCCAAGGGGGAACAAAAGAACAACAGAGCCCCAGGAACCTTCCCCAAAATCCACCCCCCACCCCAAATCGAATACTGGGGGGGACTCCCAATTTTTTTTTGAGGGGTCCCTACTCTCTTGACCCCCTTCCAAAACGGTTCATCCACAGTCCCCCCCCTTCAAATCCAACATGGACGTAACCCAAATTTTTGGGGGGAGTCTCCCAAATTTTTTGGAGGGTGTCTCCACTGTCATTGCCCCCTTTCTGCCCCCCCCAAACCAGAGCCTGATCCCTCCTCCCAGCCCCAAATCCATCTCCCCTCCCATCCCAAATCCAAGAAGGCGGTTATCCACAACTGCGGGAGGGGTCTCCCAAAATTTTGTGGGGGGTTCCTACTCTCCTTTTTCCCTCTTTTCCAAACCTAAAAACGGCACACCCCCCCCTCCCTTCCATTGTCGCCCCCCGTGCCATCGCCTTCCCCTTCCCAAATCCATGACCGGGTGTATGCCAAATCGGAGAGGGATCTCCTGAATTTGGGGAGGGGGGGCGGGAGTGTTCCCCGCTCTCCTTTTTCCATCTTTTCCAACCCTACAAACGGCGCCTCATTTCCACCGCCCCACCCCCCCGGTTCCAATCCATCGTTCCGCTCCATCCCCTGGGTATCCCCAGCTGGACGGGGTGGATCTCCCACATTTTTTTGGGGGGGTCTCCGCTCTCTCCCCTCTCCTTTCCATCCCCAAAATCCGCCGTTCATCCACATCCCCCCCGCCCCAAATCTTTTGCCATCCCTCCGCCATCGCCTCCCCATCCCAAATCCATGCCCGGGAGTATCTCCAGTTGGGGGGGGGTGTCCTCCCAGTTTTTTTGTGGGAAGGTTCCCACTCTCCTTTTTCCCTCATTTCCAGCTCCCAACGGCGCACCTCCGCCATCGCCTCCCCCATCCCAAATCTAACATCGGGGTATCCCAAACTGGGGGGGAGGGAGTCTCCCAAATTTTCTGGGGGGGGGGGGTGTCTCAGCTTTTTCCCGTCCCCTTCCCCCCAAAAACGGGGCTCGTTTCCCTCCGTCCGCGCCCCCCAACTCACCTCGGCGGCTCCGCGGCGCGGGAGGGGCCGGGGGCGTTCCGGAGGGCTCCGGGGGTGGCTCCGGGGGTCCCGTCGGGCTCGGGGGTGCGGGGGGGTCGCGGCGGGGGCGTCCCCCGGGCGCGAGGCGGGCGCGGGGCCGGGAACAGGAAGGTCCCGTCATCCCATTCCCCGCCGGATGCGCCGATGGGAAAAAAGCGGGGAAAAGACGCTGGGAAAAGTGGGGGGGGGAAACCTTGGAAAAAGGGAATTTGGGCGGGAGGAACCCCTAGGGGGAAAAAAAAAAGGGCGGGTCCCAGCAGGGACACCCCCGAACCGCCCGGTATTGAGTGGGGAATTGTGCGAATTGCCCGAATTGTTGGAGTTTGGTTATTTTGTTATAAGGGGGGTGTTTTCCAAGCGGGAGATGGATCTGGGGGGGGTGGGCAGGGTGGGTTTAAAGGGAATAAGGACAGGGAGCCCTCCCAGACTTTTCCCTCCCCCCTTCCTGCTTTGTGTAACGGCAGCGACGCGTTTCCTGCCCCCCCGGGAATTAAAAATGGTTGGAATTACGCAACGAGGGCGGAGGGCTCGGCAGCAGCATCCAGGGATTCCGGGAACGGCGGGATGGGGGCTTCGGGGCGTCCCCTGCGCCCCCCCAAATCCCTGAATGATCTCTCAGAGGGTTTTATCGGGGCGTTTCCTGCCCCCCTCCCTCCGACCCCCGGGAATCAGAAATTGGTTGGAATTACACAATGACGGATCACGGGATCCCGAGAAAGAGGGACTGGGGGGGATCGGGGTTTTGGCGTGCCAGAATCTGGCATCCCCAGATTCTCCCTCACGAGGGCCTGGGGATGCATTTCTGGCCCCCGCCCCCGCCATCCCTAGAATTAAAAATAGTTGGAATCGCACAGCGAGGCCGGAGGGTTCAACAGTGGCATGGAGGGATTTTGGGATCAGGTCATCATAGGATTGCGGTTCTGGGGTGACTCCTGTGCCCTCCAAACGCTGAGCCCCTCCCCCGATATTCTGGGGGTGCTTTTTCTGCCCCCCAACCCCCCAATTAAAAATTGTTGGAATTATGCAACACAGCCAAAGATTTAGCAGAATTTTGTGATTTTGGGAGCATTGAATAGTAAGATCAGGGTTTTGGGGTGCTCCCCCTGCACCCCATGCCCCCAGAGCCCCCCAGAGGGTTTAGGGGTGCTGGGGTGAGAGTATGGGGTCTCCATCTCCTTCCCTCACCCCAGACACTGGTTCCTGAAGGATGGGAAAAGCTCTGCATGGCCATACTGGGATCACTGGGGGTGACCCCAAAATCTCACAGTTGGAAATGTCATCACCCCTGGCTGGTGTCCCCAAATCCATATACTGGAATGAGGCTGCTCAGAGACCTTTAATTGATGTCATCAGCAGATCCATGTGCCCAAATCCCAGGATTCCCATCCTGGGGACCCCATCCTCAGGGTCCTGGAATCCCTGTCCCCACCGTGGGGTCCCCATCCCCATCACAGTGTCCCCATCCCGACACCCCCATTCATGTGTCCCCATGCCACTCCAATGTCTCCACAGGCTCATCCTGGTGTCCCTGTTTCCATCCTGGTGTCTCCACCTTGGTGTCCTTATCCCCATCTGCCCCCATAGATCCAGGTGTTGCTGTTCCCATCCTGATGTCCCAATCCTGGTTTCCCTGTCTCCATCCACGTGGCCCTTTCCCCCCCCCACATTTCCCACTTTTTTCATCTCTCCCCTTTCTTGCTCTTTTTCTCTCCTTTTCCCCCACCATTTCCCCATCACATTTCCCACCCTTTTTTCTCTCATGTTTCCCACACTTTTTTCCTCCCTTTTCCCACCCTTCTTCCTCTCACCTTTCCTGCTGTTTTTTCCCCTCATGTTTCCAACCCTTTTCCCCTCACATTTTTGACCCTTTCCCCTCACTTTTCCTGCCCTTTTGGCCTCATGCTTCCAGCCCTTCTTCCCTCACATTTCTGACCCTTTCCCCCTCACTTTTCCCGCCCTTTTTGGCCTCATGCTTCCAGCCCTTCTTCCCTCACATTTCTGACCCTTTCCCCTCACTTTTCCCGCCCTTTTTGGCCTCATGCTTCCAGCCCTTCTTCCCTCACATTTCTGACCCTTTCCCCCTCACTTTTCCCGCCCTTTTCGCCTCACGCTTCCAGCCCTTCTTCCCTCACATTTCTGACCCTTTCCCCCTCACGTTTCCGTCTCTTTTTTCTCTCACCTTTTCCCACTCTTTTCCCTTCACCTTTCCCCCTCATTCCCTACCAGGCTCTCCTGTGTGGGGGCAGCACAGGCGGCTCCTTGCTCCGGCGCCACCATGGATTGGTTCCACTGCAGTCGCTGCTTCCGCCAGGATGGCACCCGCTTCGCCATCACCAACTGCGGCCACATCCTGTGTGAGGGCTGTGGGGGCTCAGGTAAAATTGAGGGAAACCCCCAGTTTAAGCCCTTTAAATGCTGAGAAAGGGGGAGTTTCCTTCAGTTTAGCCCCTTAAAATGAGAGGGAAAGGAAGGGTCACCTCAACTCAAGGAAATAAATAAGTGAGGGCTCTGCCCTCAATTTAAACCCCTAAAATATCGGGAAAGGAGGGTTTCCCCTCAGTTTTTGTCTTTTAAATGATGGGAAAAGGAGGATTTTCCCTCAACTTACACCCTTAGCATGGTGGAAGTGGAGGATCCTGCCTCAATTTAAAACCTTAAAATGAAGGGAAATGGTCAATTTCCCTTAAGGAACACCATTTTGGGGACTTTTGGACATCTTTTTCTCTCACTTTTCTCACTTTTTTCTCCCCTTCCCACAGGTCCCTGCCCAGTCTGTGGCACCGCCTGCCGCTACCTGCCCATATCTGATCAGGCCAGTGTCCTCCATGTTGTTCCCCACATCCCCTTCCCGCCCTTTTCCCTTCCCGTTTCCAACCTTCTTCCCATCATTTTGACACCCCCATGCCCAACAGATGCGCCCAGAGCAGAAGGTTTTCTTCAAGAACCCAGTGGCCCTCGCCCTCAAGCACCTTGCCCACATCACACAGGTGAGGAGGACACGGGTGACGGAGGATGAGGTTCCACCACTGTCCCCAACCCCACACGCTGTGGGGTACAAGGGAGTGACCCACATCCCCCAGGTGTGGCGGTTCCAGACGGCACAGGCACAACTTCTGGTGGACTTGCACCGGGACAGAACTCAGCGGGTGCAGGCAGAGCTGGACAAGGCCAGAGAGGAGCTGGGGGAGAGGAGTAGGTGAGGGGGGCGCTATGGAAGGGGGTTCACACCTCTGTCTTGGGCTCCTCTGGGCATGTGGGTGAGGCAGCACTCCTTGGTCAACACCTTAAGGAGAGTCCTCATCCTTCTGGCCCCTTTCTTGGGAGGGTCTTACCCCCCCCTTGGCTGCCATGTTGGTGACAGCATGTTCTGCCATTCGCTGCCATCTTGGTGAGCTCCCAGCCCCTTGCTCTGCCCTCCTCAGCTGCCCTATGGAGGGACCCCCACCCCAAATGAGGGGGAAAACCCACCCTTCATTAAATCCTCCCCCTTCCCAGGGAGCTGGAGTCACTTCGCCGGGAGAATGAGGAGCTGCGCCGCATGCAGGTGGCCCCCAAAGCCCCCCTTCCCCTTCCCTGGCCACCAAACTACCCCCCAAAGTCCCCCTGCCCCTTCACTGGACCCCAAACTCCCCCCAAAGCCCTCCTGCCCCTTCCCTCACCCCCAAAACTGTCCCCCTCCAATCTCCCCACAGCTCTCCCCAGGCTGGCGCTGGAGCAGCCGCAGCAGCACCCCCCGTCCCTCCCCCACACATTCAGGTAAGTGCCCCCCAAATTTGTAGGGGGGTCTTCCACACCCTAAAACACCTCCTCATCCCCTCCTTGCTCATAGAGGTTCTCCCAAATTTTCTGTCTCCTTTCCAGTCACCCCCCAGCCCCGCCGGCAGCTCAGCAGTCAAGTGGTCAGGTAAGGGGGTGTGGGGCATCCTAAATTGGGATGGGGGTCCCTCAATTGCACAGGGGGGTCCCCCAAACTTCCCGCCTCTCTTTTGCAGCCGCTTGGCCCCACTGGAGCCCCCCCAGTCCCACAGCACCCCAGGATGGCAGGTGAGACCTCACCCCAAATGGGGGCCACCCCAAAATAGGGGGGTTCCCATAATGGTTTGCTCTCCCCCCACAGGCTGGCATAGCCTATAGAAATTCAGGGACCTCCAGCGTAGGTGAGTGACCCCCAATTCCTACAGGATTTACTCTAAAATAATGTCCCAAGGCCCGCCCTTCAGCTCCAAGCACCATCCCCTTTCCTCGTCTCCACGGAGGAACCCTAAAAGCTCATATAGGGCCTCAAACCCCCATGGTGTGACCCCAAATCCCTGATCTCTCCCCACAGGGACCCCAAACCCCCACGGAAGGAGCCCAGAGCTCCCCAAACACCCTGCAGGACCCCAAGCCCTCCCAGAGAAACCCCTGACCCTGATCTATGGGGTGACCTCAAAAAACTCCCTAACGCCCCTTTCCCCCCTCAGTGCCCCCCTTGGCTGGGACAAGCGAGGGACAGGTACTGGGGGCACTGGGAGGAACTGGGAGGGGACTGGGGGCCTTGGGATAAACCGGGAGATGTGGAGAGGGGAATCTGGAGGGACTGGGATAAACTGGGAGGGACTGGGAGGGCATATAGCGAGCCCCAGGAGGGACCTGGGGGCACTGGGAAGGGGTTACTGGGAGGGACTGGAAGGGGAGATTGGTTACTGGGAGAGAATCTGGATTCACGGGAGCACTGTGAGGGGGTGTTTGGGTTACTGGGAGGGGGACTTGGTGATACTGGGAGCACTGTGAGGACCCCAGCTCCACCCCCTCCTCCTTGCCCCTCCCTTATCCCACCCCTTTCCCTCCGAAATCAAGACAAAACCTCCAAATGCAGTAGCTATTCCCCAAATTCAGAGGCCAACCCCCCCAGATTCGGTAACCAAGCCCGCCCAGAATTCAGTAGCCACTCCCCAAAATGCGATAGTCACCCCGATATTCGGTAGCCAGGCATTTAATCTTCTTTATTTAGGGCTCTGCTCTGCGGCTGGCGAGGGGCGGGCGCTCCCAGTGGAATCTCAACCCACGGCCATAAAGGACAAACAGAGATCTCTGACGGGATCCGAGGGTCCTGAACAGGAGCTCCGGGGCTTCCCTGGAGATGGCTGGGGGCAGAAGTTGTTAAAAAGGAATAAAAAAGAATTCCAATTTTGGTGCCGTTTTGGGTCCGTTTGTGGGGCCGGGGGAGAGGGGCGAGGCCTCTACCGCGAGGCCCCGCCCCCCGGGCCTATCGCGGTTGTGTTGCCGGTGCTGCGTTCCTATTGGTTGGTGGCTCGGTGTGGGCGTGGCCTAAGGGGAAAGCGGGATATGGAGGCAAATTGGGGAAAAATTGGGAAAATTGGGGGAAAACTGAGGGGGTTATGAGGGGGGGGGTCTATGGAGGAGGGGGAGGGCCTCCGTGATCTTAGGAAAGCGTGGATTGGTGAAAATCCGATAGGAGGCGTGGCTTAAGTGCAATTGGTGCTGGGGATTGGAGGACAGGCATGGAGGGGGCGGGACCAGCTGGGGAGCCGGAGCCGGATTTGTGGCGAGGAGGTCGGGGCGGGGCATTTGGTGTGACGTCACTTCTGGTTAGCGGCATTTCCGCGTCCTGCTTGGCCCGGCGCCGCCGCTGGTCCGGGAGCGGCTCGGGCCCCCGGAACTGCCCCGGGCCTCCGTAACAGCTCCGCGACCCCCGGAACCGCCCCGGGCCTCCGGAACCGCTCCGCGACTCCCGGAACCGCTCCGCGACCGCTCAGGAGCCATTCCGCATTCTTCCGGAACAGCCGCGGCTCCACCTCCGGACTCTCCTGCGGGTCGGCCCGGCCCGGGCCACTCCCTCCCCGCCCCGGGTCCGGCGCGGGGCTCGGCGGGGCCGGCCGGGGATGCCGCGGCGCGGCCCGCGCCATGTGGTACATCATGCAGAGCATTCAGAGCAAGTACTCGCTGTCCGAGCGCCTTATCCGCACCATCGCCGCCATCCGCTCCTTCCCTCGGGACAACGTGGAGGATCTCATCGGCCGGGTGAGGCCCCGTGGCCGGGACATCCCACCCCTTCCGCGGCCGGGCCGGCCTGCTTGAGTCCCCCCCGGACTCCGGGTCCTTCTGACGGGCACTGCCGAGCTGTCGCCGGCTGTCCCGCTCCCTGCGGAGCCTCCGTGGGGATCCCCCGGAGGGGTTTTCCCGGGAGGGGAAGATCAGGGCATCTCCGGTTGGTTTAGAGACTCCAGGCTTTTCCTTCCACCCTGCGAACCCCCGGGACTGGCGGGGTCTTTGGGGGTCTCTGGGCACCGTTTGGTGACAGTGAATTAGTGAAACACAAGCAGGAACCGGGATTAAAAGCGGGAGTGTTTTTGCGAACAAACCCCCGGGATTTCTCTTAATTAAGCCTTTCTTGAAGGGATAGGAAGGGCAGGGAAAGGGTGGGTTTTGCTGACCCCGAGACGGTTCCTGCAAACCCTCGGGATTTGTGTGAATTAACCCTTTTTGAAGTGATGGAAAGAGGGAGTTCCTTACTGGGGGGTGTTCCTGTGCTCCCCAGGGCGCCGATGTGAACTGCCTGCACGGCACCCTCAAACCCCTGCACTGTGCCTGCATGGTGGCTGATGCTGACTGCGTGGAGCTGCTGCTGCAAAAAGGAGCTGAGGTAAAGCTTTGGAAAAACCAAAAACAGGTAGAAAGTTCCGAGATAAGGGGCAGAGAAGTCAGGAAGAGCTGATTAAGAGCTGACATTGGAGCTGATGTGTTTAAGTTGGATTTTGGGAAAACGTTCTTCCGCCAGAGTGTTACAAGCTCTGGGAACTGGGGTTTGGACAATGCTTCCAGCATAGGGGGGGATTTTTGAGTGTCCTGTGCAGGGCTAGGGCTTGGATTTGTAGATCTTTGTAGGTCTTTTCCATCTCAGGATATTCCATGGGCTTGTATCCCCTCATAAAGTGGCACCAGGGGAAGGTTCATTGTCCCAACAGGGAGGGAATTCTTGGGCTGAGATTTTTGGGAGAGGAGGAAGGATTGAAACCTAAATTTTTGCACTGAGATTTCAGGAGGCTGGGAAGGAAGAATTAAACCCTAAGTTTGCTGGATTTTTTACCCCACTTTCCCCTGGCTACTTGGCTAAAACCCTTCCTTATTTTTCCTTACATTTTGGATTTGGGAGCTTTAGCTCTTCCCTTGCTGCAGGATCCAGCTGGAGCCACTCCCTGACCCCCAAACGTTTTTTTTTCTCCCCCAGGTGAACGCCCTGGACGGCTACAACCGGACAGCCCTTCACTATGCAGCAGAAAAAGATGAAACCTGCGTGGAGATTTTATTGGAGTACGGAGCCAATCCCAACGCCCTGGACGGCAACAAGGACACGCCCCTGCACTGGGCGGCCTTCAAGAACAACGCGGAGTGCGTGCGGGCCCTGCTGGCCAACGGCGCCCTGGTCAACGCCCTGGACTACAACAACGACACCCCCCTAAGCTGGGCGGCCATGAAGGGCAATCTGGAGAGCGTCAGCGTCCTGCTGGACTTCGGCGCCGAGGTGCGCGTGGTCAACCTGAAGGGCCAGAGCCCCATCTCGCGCCTGGTGGCGCTGCTGGTGCGGGGCCTGGGCACGGAGCGGGAGGATTCCTGCCTGGATTTGCTGCACAGAGCCACGGGACACTTCGAGCTGCGCAAGAACGGGAGCCTGCCCTGGGAGGTGGCCCGGGACCCGCAGCTGTGCCAGCGGCTGACGCTGCTGTGCTCAGCGCCGGGCACGCTGCAGGCGCTGTCGCGCTACGCCGTGCGCCGCTCGCTCGGCCTGCGCTTCCTGCCCCAGGCCGTGCAGCAGCTGCCGCTGCCTGCCTGCCTCAAGGAGTACCTGCTGCTGCTCACCTGAGCCAGGGACAGCTGCCCTTCCCCCGGAGGATCCCCGCTCACTTTCTCACTTCCCAGGTTCTTCTCCGTGGTTTTTGTTCCCCTCGGCCACCCGGCACTCTGCTGGCCCCTCACGCTGCCTCCCTTTCCTCCCCTTGGCCCTTCCATTTTGTCCCCTCCCTTTCTCCCCCTGTTCTGTCACGCTCCCTCCATTTCCTCCTCTCTGTTCCCTCTGCTTCTCTCCCTGTCCCCCCCTTTCACTCTCCTGCAATGAACAATATCCCTCTGATGACAAATTATATCCCAGCTGTTGGATTAATCTGTTTTCCCCCTTTTTTTTTTGTTTTTTTTTGCCTTGCAAAATGAAGGTTTTAAAGGAAAAGTCTCCTTTGAGGCAAGAAATTGTGGGTTGGGATGCAGAGTAATCCTGTGGGATAGGTTGGCTGAAAATCAAAGATCCAGGTGTTTCTCCAGCATGGAGAGTGAAGTTCTGCCTGTTTATCCATAACTTTCATGCTGCATCAGGAGTGAAACCACCTCAAAAACCAAAATTTTGCAGAGCTGGAATTCTTGTAGGTGAAAGAAATCTTCTCCAGAGAGCTCCACATGGAGCTGAGGGCTTCCCTCCTATCTCTTCAAGCTCTTCCTGAGGTTTCCCACTAGCAATTCACCCTTTGGTGTTGGTTTGGGTTTTTTTTTTGGGATGTATTCCAGGATCCAATGGAAGAGCAGATCTCCAAGGTGAAACCAAGCAGCTTAAAACTGTCATTGTTATTTTCTGGGATGAACTTGGGGCTCAAATTTTACCTGTTTTATCCCTCTATGTTATGCTGGGCAGGGAAATCCTGAAGATGAGGAGGGATTTGGTGTCAGTGGGGTCCAGGTTTGCCTTTCCATGGATTCACAGAGACCTGGAGCACTTGGACAAGCACTGAATTTATTGAAACATCTCCATTTTATGACTTTTAACCCTAAAAACCTCAACCTCCACCATCCATCCTCAATTTATCCTGATACCACTTGGGGACCACTTCCCATAAAATCCCTGAAAAGCCCTGGGACGCTGTGAGAAAGGGGAATTTCTGGGGTTCCTCAGGCTGGCAGTGGCTGCTGTCCCTGTCACAGGGTGGCCTCGGGGACCAGGACCTTGCGGGTCAGGTGCTCCAGGTGCGCTGTCTCAGACGTGTCTAGCTCGATGTTGTACTTGGCCAGGATTTTGAGGATGGGCCGCAGCTTCAGCCACCACTGCTCCTTGGGGATGCGGTGCCTGAGGGGACAGGGACAGACTGGGGACATCTCTGGGGAGGGATCCCAGGCTTTGTCCCACTTTCCCAGGGTGGGGAAGGGAGGTACAGGGAGGGACACGCACTCGAAATCCGTCTGCTGGCGCAGCTCAGCGATGGGCTGGAACACCAGGCTGCGCTTGCGCATCCCCAGCAGGCACGCCGAGTCCGCTGTGTTGGCAAAGATCCGGCCTGGGAGGAACACAGGAATGGTTGGGAGCCTCCTGGAGGCGAGTTGGGAATGGTTGGGATCCTCCAGGGACGTGGGAGGGAAGGGTGGGAATGTTTGGGAATCTTCAGGGATGGGAAAACACCTGCGACAGGAAGTTGGGAATGTTTGGGATCCTCCTGGAGCAGGGGTTGGGAATGCTCAGGATGCTCCATGAGGGTGAAACCTATGGGAGGGTAGGTTGGGAATATTTGGGACCTTTCAAAAACATGGGAGGGGAAGTTAGGAATGTTTGGGATCATCCAGGAGTGGGGAACATCCCCCAGAATCCACAGGAGGGCTTTTTGGGAATGGTTTGGGAATGTAGGGTCACTCTGGGTCCCTTTGGGATCCCCCATCCAGCAGCACCCACCATGCCGGGAGCACTCCTTGATCTTCCCGGTGATCCAGGCCACGGCCTTGGCGCCCATCTTGGTGCCGAAATTACGGTCAAAGGGGGTGGGGCTGCCTCCCTGCCCCAGGAGAATCCAGGATGAGCCAATGAAATCCCCCAAATCCCAATCCCCTTCCCAGGGAAATCCCCTGAACACCGATCCTGTTCCTGGGGGAATTCCCAAACCCTCACCCCATTCCCACCTGCTGCATGTGCCCCAGGACGTTTTTCCGGCAGTCAAAAATCCCTTTGCCCTCCTCGCAGTAGAGGTTGTAGATGAAATCTGTGGTGTAGTTCTCATTGCAACGCTCATTCCTACACCAGGGACAGGATCAGGCCCAAATCCCACAGTTCACCCCATCCCAAACAATTCCACTGATCCCAAACAGCAGCACCACAATGAGACTCCAAACCTGCCATCCCTTGCCCATCACCACGGTGAGAGCCCAGTTCCCCTGATCCCAAACCCAGTCCCCACAGGGGTACCACGAGGTCCCCCCAAAGCTGGAGCCCACCTGAGCACAAGCCCCCTCTTCACCGTGGTCTTCATCTTCTCCGTCAGGTGGTCCACATTGGCCTGTGGGGTTGGGAATGGAGGTGGGAGTGGGGTCAGTGGGGAACCTACTCATTCCACACCACCCTGGTGACACTGGGGACAGGGGACAGGACTGTCCCCACCTGCAGGTCACGGCTGCTGAAGGGCTCCTCGAAGATGTAGGCAGCGTCGGCGCCGGCTGCCAGCCCGGCCATGGTGGCCAGGTAGCCACAGAAGCCACCCATGGTCTCGATGATGAACACACGGCGCTTAGTGCCTGCAGCCGACTGCTTTATCAGGTCACATGTCTGCAGTGGGGACAGGATTTGGGGTCAGGAAAAGGGATTTAGGGCCAGGGGATTTGGGGTGCCCACTGCAGACTGCTTGATCAGGTCACATGTCTGAAATGTGGGATTTGGGGTCAGGAAAAGGGGTTTAATATCAGGGCAGTTGGGGGATGTCCGTCGGGGTCTCAGAGTGGTGATAGTGGTAGGAGAAGTGCTTTGGGATCAGGGGAATTCGGAACTTCCACTGGGATCTTACTGTGGTGATGGTGTTTGGCATCAGGAGGGATATGGGATACAGGATTTGGGTTCTCACTGTGGTGATGATATTTGGGAGCAGAGGCTACAGGAAGGGGGGTCTGACCGGGGTGATGGTGTTTGGGACGAGGGGGATTTTGGGGAGGTATCTGGGGTCTCACAGTGGTGATGGTGTTGAGGGCGGTGTCGGCACCGATGCTGAAGTCAGAGCCGGGGACATTGTTGGAGACGGTGGCGGGCACGATGCACAGGGGGATGCAGAGCTCCTCGAAGCGTGCCCGGCCCTCCACCAGCTCCAGGCCACCTGTGAACGCCTGAGGGACAATGGGGACATCAGGGGACAATGCAGAGAGGATAGGAACAGTGGAGGCAACACCTTGACCTGGCCCGCCACCAGCTCCAGGCTGCCTGTGAATGCCTAGGGGATGGCAGAGGGACCCTGGCCACACCCCAACCATGCCTCTCTAACCCCATCCTGACCACACCCCAACCATGCTCTGACCAAGCCCCACTGACCCCACCCTTGCTGACCACACCCTGCCCACACCCCACTGACCTCAAAGCCACCAATGATGATAAGACCATGAATCCCAAATTTGCTGATGTTGGCACTGATCTCCTCAAAATGTTTCTTGGGCAGAGTCCTGGGAAGGGGAAACTCAGGATGAGCCTGACCAGAGGGGGACCCCAGAGGGAGCCCAAGTGACCCCACACACAGAGGGGAGTCACCTCTTGGTGCCTAGTTTGGATCCTCCCAGCCCCGTCCAGCTGCCCACAGTATTCCAGCCGATCTCCTCCACCTGGGGGGTGAAACGGGTTTAATAGGGTGGGAGAAGGATCTGGGGTCACAATGGCCCACCTCAGCCCTATCAGAGTGACATTGGGGTCACACAGTGTCCCCTCAACCCTCTCAGGAGGTCACACAATGTCCCCTGGCTCGGGGACAGCAGTAGATCAGACCCACAGCAGGGCTGGGGTTTGGACAGGGATTAAACACCCCCATCCTGAGGAATCTCCATCCCTGCAGTGCCACAACTGCCCCTTCCCAGGCCCTTTTCTTGCACCCTTCTCCCACATGGATCTCCCCATCCCAAAATCCAACCCCTCAAATCCATCCTGCACTTCCCAAACTCTTTTCCCGGCCTGTTTTTCCACTGGGATCTCCCCATTCCAAAACTCAACCCTTCAAATCCGTCATGCCCTGGCCACCCCTTTATCCCATAGGGATCTCCCCATCCCAACTCCTTTCCCCCATAGGACCCTCACTATCCCGAATGCCAGCCCCTCAAATCCATCCCAAACCCCATTCCCTGTGGGAATCTCCCCATCCCAGTCCCTCTCCTAACCCTTTCCCCACCCCATTCCCCTTGGGACCCTCACCATGCCAAAGGCCAGCCCCTCGAAGCCGTCATGCACCGCGAGCATGCGGTGCCCGTGGATGAGGCCGATCCTCACAGTCGACCGCACGGCCGCGTTCATCCCCGCGGCCGGAGCGCCCACGTTCATCACGGCCACCGTGTACCCGCTCTGGGGACAGGGACAGGGCTCACCGGGGGTTGGGGTGGGATTGGGTGGTATCCGTGCCTGGGATGGAATTGGGGTGTCCTGGCTCAGGCCCCTCCCCATGTCCTCCCCAGTGCTCCCTACCTTGGTGGCAGGTGGGCGGATGTGAGCCAGCAGCTTATAGACATTCCAGTTGTTCTGAAAGCTCCTAAAAATCGGGGAAGTTGGGGTTTTGAGACGTTTTGAGGACATTGGGGTTGCAGGGACAGGGACATGGAGGTGCCACCTACCGGCCCCGCAGCTTCACTGCATCCTCGAAGCGTCCTTCGTTCATGGCTGTGGTGACGTCCTTGGTCTGGGGGCACAGAGGGGATTGGGGTGGGATTGGGGTTTCCTGGGTGGGATTGGGGTGTCCTGGGATGGGATCAGGGTGTCCTGGGTAGGATTGGAGTGTTTTGGATGGGATTGGGGTGGAATGGGGTGTCCTGGGGTGAGATCCATCCCTGGGGCTGGCTTGGGGACACTCCCTGGAGAGTCTGGGGACATCTTAGGGATGGGAACCATCTTAGGGATGGTTTGGGAACCATCTCTGGACTGGGTGGACTGGGTCTGGGGCCACTCCCAGTGTCCCCCCATTCCCACTCACCACCTGGACACATTCCATGAGGGGCAGGCGCACAGCCTGGTTGCCGGACAGACTGACCACGCAGGCCGGTGTCTCCGGTGTCCCTTCCAGCAGTGCCATCACAGCCTCCACACCCATCCTGCTGGCCTGAGGGGACATCAGGGGTGTCACCTCCCAAGGGGGGCTGTCAGTCACCTCCAGGTCCCCTCGTTTGGGACTGGGGTGAGGAAGGAGGTGCCCACCAGGATGCGGTCGAAGGCTGAGGGGGTCCCCCCACGCTGGACGTGGCCCAGGATGGTCACCCTGGTGTCATACCCCAGACGTTTCACCACCAGCTGCAGGGACACAGGAGAGCTCTGGGACTGGCCCCAAAAAGGGAGGGGGTAAAGGGGGATGTCCCCCGTGTCCCCCCATCCCCACTCACAGCTTTGATCTCGTCCGAGGTGATGGCCTTGCCATGCTTGTCGATGGCGCCCTCAGCCACGATGATGATGTTGAGCCTGGAGCCACCATCACGGGTCTGGGGGAATCACAGGGTGTCAACAGGGATGGGGACAGGGGGAGATCATCCATCCATCCATCCATCCATCCATCCATCCATCCATCCATCCATCCATCCATCCATCCATCCATCCCCGAGTCCATCCCTCCCTCCCACCTCAGCCAGCCTCCTGCACAAGTGCTCCTCCCAGTCGTCCTCGGGGGGTGACTCAGGGATGAAAACCCAATCAGCACCACAGGCCAGGGCTGTGATCAGCGCCAGGTACCTGAAATGGGGCCAAAAACTGCTTTTGAGCCACTTCCCCCAATTTTTGGGGTGACAAGAACCCCTCCTAGGTGCCACCAGAACGTACCCGCAGTGCCGCCCCATCACCTCCAGCACAAAAGTCCTCTGGTGGCTGCAGGGACAAGAAAGTGTCACCCACCCGAAACGGGAACACTGTGGGGCTGGGGACAACAAGGGTGTCCTTGTCACCTCTGCGCCGTGGTGGTGATGGCGTCCACGATCTCCATGATGCGGTGCAGCGCCGAGTCGGTGCCGATGGTCATGTCGGTGCCACAGAAGTCGTTGTCAATGGAGCCCACCATGCCCACGATGTTCAGGTGGCTCGAGCGCTGCGCCTCCTCTGCTGTGATGCCACCTGGGGAGGGGGTGGGCAGGAGGGAGATGCCATCCCCAGATGGTCACTTGGGGGGTAGAGGTGTCAAAGGGATTGTTTGGGGGGAAAACACTCAGCTTTGGGTGACAAAACCCCATATTTTTGTGTAGGACACCTTGATTTTGGAACCAAAGTTTTTTTGGAATCACAAACCTTCCCACACCCTCCTTTCTGATGTGGGAGCCCCACCAAAATGTCCCCTTAGGGGGAAGCAGTGCCACAAATCTCTGTTTTGGGGGAAAACCCCAAATTTTTGAGTGCCGCACCCTGCTTTTTTTAACCACACTCTCTTTTCCTTCTGTGTCCCCCTTTAAAACATCTTCAACAGTACCCCAAACCTCCATAATTATGGAAAAAAAAACCAATTTTTGAGTTTCACATCCTGATTCAAAACCAAACCTTTCCACACCCCCTGTTCTCTCTGTGCCCCCCTCCAAAATGTCCCCTTGGGGAGCAAAAGTGTCCTAAACTTCCATAATTTGGGAAGAACACCACATTATTATGTGCGAAAACCCAAATTTTCGTGTGCTTTTGAACCCAAACCTTTCTCTTTTGACCCCAACCCTTTCCCTCTGCTCCCCTCCCTCTCCCTCACCCCAGGGGGGTTTTGGGGCTCCCCAGTGTCCCCCCCGTACCGGTTTTGAGCAGCTCTGCCAGGAGCCCGCCCCACTCGGCGCGGAAGGTGTCGGCGCCGGTGAGGCTGCCGTCACCGCCGATCACGCACAGGTTGGTGATGCCGCGCTTGACCAAGTTCCGCGCGGCGCGGAGCCGCCCCTCGCGCGTGCGGAAATCCTGGCAGCGTGCGCTGCCGATCACCGTGCCGCCCTGGGGAGGGACGGCGGGGCACGGCTGGCCTCGGGGCTGGCTGTCCGTCCCTGTGTCTGTCCACCCATCCCATCCCCATATCTGTACCTGTGTGTCCATCCACCCATCCCATCCCCATGTCCATCCCTGTGTCCATCCACCCATCCCATCCCCATGTCCATCCCTCTGTCCATCCACCCATCCCATCCCCGTGTCTGTCCCTGTGTCCATCCCTGTGTCCACCCTTCCTTCCTCCCCCTATCCCAGCTCTGCTTTTGGGTCATTTTCTGCTGAGCCCAGGCTCAGACTGGAACCAGTGAGGGGCAAACTGGGACCAGTGAGGAGCATGCCCAGTGCCTCCCCAACCCAGGAGGGGATTCCCCAGTGTCCCCCTGTCCATGTGTCCCCCTGTCCATGTGTCCCCCTATCCATGTGTCCCCCTGTCCATGTCCCTCACCAGCTGCAACATCATGGACACGCTTTCCCACGTGGCCTCCGTGATGTGGTCACCACCATCCACCAGCCCCTGGTAGCCCTGTGGGGACAGAGTGGACAGTGGTTCAAGGACACCTTTTCCCAAATTTTGTGGTGAGGATGTGGAATTTTGGGGTTGGGGCTGACACTGACCTCACACACGAAGAACACCTTGGCCCCGTGTAGATCCCCACACGCACCACGGCGCGCACAGCCGCGTTCATCCCTGTGGGGTGCCGCCATCATCCTGTCACCCCTTGGTGACATCCCCAAGCCTCTGTCACCTCCCTGCGGCTGCCACCCCTCGGTGGACACCCCCAATCTGTCCCCCCCGTGCCCCCCCTGTCCCCCCCCTCGCAGCTGCCACCGCCTGAGTTATTTTTGCCCCGGTGACCTTTGGTGGCAGCGCCTGACACGGGTGACAAACACGGGGGTGGGGGGAGGGGACACTCCGGGGGGGTCCCCATGGCCTGGCACCCCACCACGTTCGTCCGCCCCCAATCCTTAGGACCCCCAGAAAAATCCCAAATCTTGGGATGAATCCTTGGAATTTTGGGCAATCCTGATTATTTTGGCTCAGTGCCAAAGTGCCACCGGTTCCCACTTGGAGTCCCCTGCCCGAATTTTGTCACTGTTGTTCCCCTCCCCTATCCCAAAACTCCTCGAGCTCCACCCGACCCCAAACCCCCACCAAGGTCATTCCCAGAACCTCAATCCAGGGAAAACCCTGATGGTTGTGGCATCAAAATCCCGATTTTTACCTCCAAAGGAGAGGTTTTAGGGACTTGGGGGGGATTTTTAGGGATTTTGGGGGGAATTTAGGGGGGGGGGGGAATTTGGGGCGGGGATTCCAGGATCCCAGGGGATTTGCGGAGTTTTGGAGGAGGGGGGAGAAATTCGGGGGGATTTGGGGGGATTTCCAGGGATTTCGGGCTAGGAATTTCTAGGGATTTTGGATCCCGGGGGCTTTGGGGTCCTCTTACCCTGCGCGTCCCCCCCGGAGGTGAGGACGGCGATGGCTTTGCCGACCCCCAGGGTCTCGGTGTGCTGGGGTCCCGCGGGGCTCGGGGGCATTTTCCTGCCTGGAAAAAATCGGGAAATTCGGGCAAATCCCAAGGCGGGAAGGGCGGCTCTGTCCCTCCGGGTGACGCTGCCAGCGCAGAGTGGCACCGCTGGGGAGGAACGCGGCGACACTGGGACAGCCCCGCTGCCACCGCCGGGACACTCCCGCCCGGGGGGGCGTGGGGGACTCCTTACTGGGAGTCCTCGTTACTGGTCCCAGTCTCGATTCCCTGCTGGGGCCAGGCTGTCCTTAGTGGTCCCAGCCTCTCCTTACTGATCCCAGTTTGGTCTTTACTAGACCCAGTGCATATTCTGTCTGGGAGCTGCTCCGTCCTTCTTACTGGTGCCAGTCTCTGTTCCTTACTGGTGCCAGTCTGTCCTTACTGGTCCCAGTTTGTTTTCCCTGCCCTGCTCTCCTTAATGGTCCCAGTCCCTCTTTAGCGGGGCCAGTTTGTCCTAACTGGTCCTAGTCCCTGTTCCCAGTGGGAGCTGCTGTGTCCTCCTTACTGGTGCCACTTTGTCCTTACTGGTCCCAGTTTGTTCTTCCTGGTTCCAGTCTTTAGTCCCAGTGGGAGCTGCTCTGCACTCCCTACTGGTGCCAGTTTGTCCTTACTGGTGCCACTCTGTCCTTACTGGTTCCAGTCTGGATTCCCTGTTCATCCCAGTCTCTGTTCCCTGTGGTTACTGGTCTGCCCTCCTTACTGGTGCCAGTTTATCCTCCTTACTGGTCCCAGTCCATCCTTACCAGTCCCTGTCTGTGTTCCCTGTGGGACTCTGCGCTCCTCACTGGTTCCAGACTGCTTTCCTTACTGGTCCCAGTCCCCATTCCCCGCCTCTCCCGGTTCCAGCTCCCCGCCGGTCCCAGTCTGAGGGCGTTACTGGTGCCAGTTCCTGTTCCCTGCTGGTTCCAGTACCTCTCCCTAACTGGTTCCAGTTCATCGCCGGTCCCGGTGCGGGGCTGTTACCGGTCCGGGTCGCTGTTCCCGGTGGGATCTGCTCTGCTTTCCTTACTGCTCCCAGTCCCCGTTCCCTGCCGCTGCCTCTCCCGGCTCCGGTTCGGTCCCGGTCCCGGTCCGCGGGCGTTACCGGTGCCGGTCTGCAGGCGTTACCGGTGCCCTCCCGGGGCCGTTAGTGCGCCAGTCCCGCTGCCCACCGTGAGCACTGACCTGCGGAGCGCCGCCGGCCCGGCCCGGAGGGAGGAAGGACAGCAGGAGGAGGAGGAGGAGCGCGGCCACGGAGAGCGCGGCCGGGGCCACGAACCGGGACAGCGCCGGGGCCACCGGGACCGCCACCATGGCCCGGGGACAGTGCCACCATGGCCCGGGGACAGCGCGGGGACACGGGCTGGGACCTGGGATTGGCCGCGGGGAGCGCTGTAATGGGATCGGGGTGACGGGATCGGCTGTAATGGGATCGCCCGTTAGGGGATCAGGGTAACGGGATCGGTGTAACGGGATCGGCTCTGACGGGATCGGGTAAGGGATCGGCTGTAATGGGATCGCCCGTTAGGGGATCAGGGTAACGGGATCGGTGTAACGGGATCGGCTCTGACGGGATCGGCGTAACGGGATCGGCTGTAATGGAATCGCCCGTTAGGGGATCAGGGTAACGGGATCGTAGTAATGGGATCGGCTGTAACGGGATCGGGGTAACGGGATCGGCTGTAATGGAATCGCCCGTTATGGGATCGGGGTAACGGGATCGGCTGTAGGGTCCAGCTACTGTGGGATTGACCGTAATGGGATCGGCTATTATGGGATAGGCTGTTACAGTTTTGGATGTAGGGACCAGCTGTAACAGGACTGACCAGAAGGGGAAACTTGGAATGGGATCAGCTGTAACGGGATCGACTGTGATAGGATCGGTGGTAGGGACTCACACACAGAGTGACCCCTCCATAGGGTCACAGCCCCCACAGAATGATCCCCTATAGGGTCACAGTCCCCACAGAATGACCCCCCACCAGAGAGTGACCCCTATAGGGTCACCCCCCCGCGTCCAGGGTGGCCCCTCCTTTCTGGCTGCCCGCCTGGACCTCCCAGCCGCCGGGGGCGCTCAGCGGTTCCAGCAATGCGCTGCTCGCTACCCTGTTCTGGCGGCACTTCCGGCAGCGCTGGCGCCGCTCACTTCCGCTTCCGTCGCCCCCTCCTCGCTGCTGCCGCGGAGCCCGGGAGAGCCGCGCGCGTTCGGGACGCTTCTGGTTCCATTTCCGCTTCCGGTGCGGCAGCCGGGCCGGCTGAGGCAAGAGAAGCGGTGGCGGCTCCGGACCCTGCTCCGCTCCCGGACCGCGCTCCTCCCTCTCCCGCTGCCCTCACACCGGACTCCGCCGCCGCCGGGCCTTTTCCCGTGCCCGGTCCTGCCGCTGCCCGGGGCCGAGGCGGCGGCGCTGCCCCCCATGAGGATGGAGGCCCGGGAGGCGGCGCGGGCCCGGCCCGGCCCGGCCTTCAAGGGTTTCGGCGCCGAGAGCAAGGTGCGGAGCGGGGGGGGCGCGGGGCCGGGGCGTTCCCGGGCTCTGTTTCCACCGGGCCGGAGCAGCCGCAGCTCCTTCCCTCACGGAACCACCGCGGGATTTGGGCGGGAAGCGGATTTGGGAATATTCGGGACAATTCTTCTGTCCCAGGGAATCCTAGGGCACTTCCAGACGCGGTTTCTCTGGGGAAACCCAGCCTGGAAACCGCAGAAGTCAAATCCCAATCCCGTTTTTGGGAATTGTCGGTTCCCGGCTTGGCAATTCCGCCTGGAATGTGCCGGGAATGGGGAGCCCAAGTGTGGGACCCACCGGGGGTCTGAAGCTGCGAAATTCAGGATTTTCCCAGCAGTTTTTGGGTTCTTGCTGCTCCATAGATTCTCTCCATAAAATATGGGAATTGTAACCTTTAGAAGTTGGGAATTTTGGGAGTTTGGGGAGCTGTGATGGGTAGGAATTGCAAACCTTAGGAATTGTAAATTTGGGGAATTATTAATTTTAGGAATTGTGAATTTTGGGAATCGTGAAGTCTTGCCACCATTCCCAACCAACC
This sequence comes from Diglossa brunneiventris, assembly GCA_019023105.1. NCBI lineage: Eukaryota > Metazoa > Chordata > Aves > Passeriformes > Thraupidae > Diglossa > Diglossa brunneiventris. Next base: position 27,919 of record CM032381.1, read on the forward strand.
CTGGGAACACCCTTCCCTTTTCCCTGTAATTTTCCTGGATTCTTCCCTGGCATTTTCCCACTTCTAAGCAAAATATTGGAATTTTTCCCATATTTTTTTTCCCCCAGTTTTTCCTCCCCAAACTCAGCAGCTTCTCCTGCCCTGCTGGGAACTCCTCCTGCTCCCTCAGCTACACCCCAGGTGAGTTTTCCCTCTGGAATTTGGGATTTGGGGGTGTTTTCCTTAAAAACAACCCCTGGAGAAGGGGAAATTTGGGTTTTTCTGGGAACTCCCGGTGTTTTTCCCCTCAGAAATTCCTGAAAGATTCCCAGGAGCCAATGGGCAGTGGAGGAGCTCCAAGCCCAGGGGGAGCCGAGGCTCCTTCCTGGAGACCCGTAAAAATTCCAGGTGGGTGCAGCAGATCTCAGATTTCCAGGTTTTGGTTTATATTTTTGGGGGGTTTTAGTTAGGATTTTGGAGTTTTGTGATTTGATGATTTTTTGGGGGGGTTTTATTTTTGGGATTTTTGGATGGTTTTATTTTCTTTTTTGGGGGATTTTTTGGTGGGTTTAATTTGGGATCTTGGTTATTTGGGGGAGAAATTTTGAGATTTTTTTGGTGGGGATTTGGATTCTTGGTGGTTTTTTAATTTTATTTGGGATTTTGAAGCAGGGGGGATTCAGGGAATTTAATTGGGGGGTTTGGGGATTATTTTTTTTATTTGTGGGATTTTTGGGGCTTTATTTGGAATATGGGCCATTTAATTTCTCCTTCCGTGCAACCTTTTGTGATTTTATTCAGGATTTGAAACCAATTTTCAGGATTTACAACAAACCCGCGGTGTTTTTCCTTCCTTCCAGTGGGAACCCCAGCACTTTTGGGGGAAAATCCGCCCTCCATGGGGCCTCCTTCCCCCTGAAGCCGGCCCCGAGCCCCTCCTGGAGCCGCCGCAGCCCCAAGAAGGCCCCGCGGCGCTTCCTGAGCGCGGCCGAGGAGGTGACGGGAAAACCCTGGGGGATCCCAGGGGTTTGTTGGGCTGGGAAATCCCAGGGGTTTGTGGGATTGGGGTGTTCTGGCAGAGCTGGGGGCTGGGAATGGGGAAATCCTGGGAAATCTCAGGGGTTTGTGGGATTGGGGTGTTCTGGCAGAGCTGGGAATGGGGACAGGGAAGTCCCAGGAAATCTCGGGGGTTTGTCGGGTTGGGGTGTCCAGGCAGGGCTGGGAATGGAAATCCTGAGAAATCCCAGGGATCTGTGGGGTTGGGGTGTTCTGGCAGAGCTGGGGGCACATCTGGGGTTAAACACCAAATTCCTGGGGTTTTCCAGCCCTAAATCCCAGTTTTTTGGGGGTTTTTCTCAGCATTGCCTTCGTGGGATTCCACCAGATCCCTGAATTTGGGGGGAATTCCTGGGATCAGTGAATTCCAGGGTTTTGAGAGGAGGTTTTCTGTGCTTTTTCTCCACAGACGGTGCGGGAGGAGGAGCGGGAGATTTACCGGCAGTTGCTGCAGATGGTGACTGGGAAGAGATTCTCCAGCTGCAAACCCTCCCCGCTGCTCCCCTTCCACCTGTGAGTCGGGAGCATCCCAAAAAATCCCTGAAAACCTGCCCCAGATCCCAAAGAACCTCAAAATCCCTGCTCGAATCCCGAAAAACCCTCTCCAAATCCCTGAAAGTCACCAGAGACCCTGCCAAAATCCCAAAGAACCCTGCCCAAATCCCAAACTTTTCCAAAAACTGTTTCCTAACCCCCAAAAAAAACCTGAATCCTCTCCCCAAATCTCAAATTTCCAGTCTTTTCCCAGGAATTTCCCTAACTGGGTGTTTTGATTTTTTTTTTTGCAGCTCCCGCTGTCCCCGTTCCGGCCCCTCCCTGCACCAGGAGGCTCCCAGGGATGATCCCGAGACACTGGAAATTCACAAAATTCCAGCTCCTGTTCCACATTCCCCAGAGCCACCCCAGAATTCCCAAAATCCCCCCCTGGGCCCCTCTCCGGGGTTTCCTGGGGGGTTCCAGCCCCGGAATTCCGCGGCCCCACAGCACCGGGAGGAGGAGCCGGGAGCCGAGGTACAGAGTGAAGGTAAAGATTCCTGAAAATTCCAGGAAAATAACCCCGAAAACCCCCCCAAAATACCAAAATCTCGAATAAAACAAGACCATAAATAAAACAAAAAAAAAAAAAATCTGAAATTAACTAAAAAAAAATCCCAAAAAACTCCCCAAGAAAGTCCCAAAGAAAATACGCCCAAAAATCCCCCAAATCCCAAACAAAATGAAAACAAATCCAAAATAACCCTAAACCCTGGGAAAGGGATTTAAATTCTGTGGCCAATCTGGGATTTTTATTTAGGATTGGGAAATATTTGGGGCAGGAATCAAGGGGGACAGAAATCCAGGAATTTTCCCCATTTTTAGGGTCAGATTCCATCATTTTGCTCAAGGTCAAGGATTCCAGAACTCCGGCTCCAAGGTAAGGGGTGCGAAATGTGGGGATTTTGGGGATTTTTAGGGACACAGGGAGGTGACAATGAAGAGGAACAGAGTGAGAATTTGGGAAACGAGGGAATTCTGGGGAAATTCTGGTATTTTTGGTCACTTCCAACCCTCCTTTCTCTCTCTTTCCAGCCTCCCCTTTTTCCAGGCCGAGCTATGGATCAAAGAGCTGTGAGTTAATATTCCCTGCTGGCTTTTCCTGGGATTTTTGGGGTGGGAAAACCAAAATCCTGATATTTTAAATCAATTTGTCAATGAAAATTTTGTTTTTTCTAGGACCAGTGTCTATGATTCCCGAGCCAGAGAGAGGTGGAGGCAAATAGAGGAGCAGAAAGCTCTGGCCCTGCAGCTCCAGAGCCAGGTGAGAATTACACAGAAAAACACCCTGGACTGGGACAATTGGGGGAAAAGTTGGAAAACAGGAAGCATCAACTTTTTTTAGGCCTTTGTTCTTCCCAATCCTGGGATAAACAGCAAGGAAAAGAGGGAATATTGTCCCACATTGGAAACTACAGGAAATTTTGTCATTGGGAGGATGGTCAGGGCTTGGAAAAGGAGTCAGAATCCAGGGAAATGGGGAAAAAAATGCAGATGTGGCACTTGGGGCAGGCCTGGGTGACTCTGGAAGGGTTTAATTCCATAATCCCAGAGATTTTCCCCAATTTTACTGATCCCAAGCACTGCTTTCCCTGCTCTGTCCCTCCTGCAGCAGCTGCAGGAGCAGGAAGAAATGCAGATGTGGCACTTGGGGACAGGCCTGGGTGGCTCTGTAAAGGTTTAATTCCATAATCCCGGAGGTTTATCCCAGTTTTATCAATCCCAACCCCTCGTTTCCCCGCTCTGTCCCTCCGCAGCGGCTGCAGGAGCAGGAGCGCTCGGTGCAGGACCTGGTGGATCTGCACCTGCGTGTGCCCCTGGAGAAGGAGATCCCGGTGGCCGTGGGGCCCGAGGGGCCGGACCGCGCCCGCCCCGGCCAGGGCGATGACGACTTCCCGGAGATCACCGAGGTGGGGCTGCAGGCAGGGGGCTCTGGGGTCTGGGCACAGGGATGGGGCTCTGAGCCCTCCTCATGGTGAATTTATGGCTCAACAATCAGTTTGGTGTTAAACCCCTGGGGACTTGGGGCAGAAAAAGCAGGAATTCTACCTCATCTGAGGTACATCAGTTCAGGCAATTCAGTTCCGGGAATTCCTGAGATTTAGGGATTTGGGGTCAGTTCAGGGAATTCACTTCAGGGAACTCCTGGAGTTTGAGCACGAGGATGGAGCCCTGCACCCTCATCCTGATGAATTTATGGCTTAAGGGACAATTAGGCATTAAACCCTTGGGTATTTGGGGTCAGGAAAAGCAGGAATTCCACCTGCCCTTTCCCCAGGAAATGGAGAAAGAAATCAAGAGCCTTTTCCGAGGAGGGAACCAGGACGAGGTGCTGAGCGAGGCTTTCCGCCTGACCATCACCAGGAAGGACATCCAGACCCTCAACAACCTCAACTGGCTCAACGATGAGGTGAGAGCCCAACAATTCCCATTTCCCACCCGTTTCCAGCAGCTTGGGAGGGGAAAATGGTTGGGTTGGGTGTTGGGAGGGGGTTTGTGGGTTGGATTCCACCCTGGACCGATAAATCTGTGGGGAAAGCTCCGCAAAATAAAAATAATTGAATTTATGTGGGGAATTAATGATAATGGGAGGATGGGATTGGTGTGAACAGGGGAAACAATAAGTAAATCTTAAATACAGACCTAAATAAAGGCAAATTCCTAAAAATCCTTGAGTTTTCTCTGGAATGTTTTACTACAATGTAGCTACTGCAAACCCCCCTGGATTTTTTGAAGGTTTTAATGCAAATCCTCCTTTTTTGGGGGTTTATTCCCTAACTACACAGGGCCACAAACACCATAATAAAATAAATAAAAATCTTCTAAAAAAATCAAAAACCCTGTCTGTTTTCCCTTTTTTCCCCCCAGATTATAAATTTCTACATGAATTTGCTGATGGAGAGGAGCAAGGACAAGGATTTGCCTGCAGTCCACGCCTTCAACACCTTTTTCTTCACCAAATTAAAGACTGCAGGGTACCAAGCTGTGAAAAGATGGACAAAAAAAGTAGATATTTTCTCTGTGGATCTGCTCCTGGTGCCCATCCACCTGGGAGTGCACTGGTGCCTGGCTGTGAGTGCCTGAATTACCCCAAAAAATCTTCAGTTAGGGATTTAAGGCCCAAATTTTGTTGGTTTTGGGTGATGCTGACAGGAAAAATTTGTGGTTTTGTCTCAAATCTGAGTTTAAAGGGAAATACAAAGGTAGGAGCAGCTTTTTGTGGGGTTTTTAGTCCTTAAATTCAGCCTGGAGGTCATTTTAGGGAATTTATTCCCTTGGGAAGATCTGATTTCCCCCGTTCCCACCAACTCCTGGTGCCACAGGATCTTGTTAAAGAGATTTAGGCCACAGATATTTCACTTTTCCCCTTCCTTTGTCCCATCCCCTGCCCTGGCTCCTGGGATCCTGCAGGGATTTTCAGCTCCTTTAGCAAAAGCCTCCTTAATTTATTAATTCCTGCTTGAATTGTTAATTAATTCCATGGAAAAGAGGTAATTTCCAGCAAAAATGGCATGGGAATGGGGAGGGAAAACACTGAAAACCAACTAGATCTGGGCCTTGAGAGATGGGGCAAAATTGTTGTAAACCCGTGGGAGGAATAGTAGTAACAATAACAATAATAAAAATAATAACAATAATGGCTCATTTAGACATTCAGGGATTAAAAACACAGCAGGAAACGGGGATTTTCGGGGGGAAATCCTCCTGTGGTGTGAAGTACTCTGCATTGTTTTTGCAAGAAAAGCATTCCGGATTTTTTTCCCATTTTAAGGAATTTTTCTCTGTGCAGGTCGTGGATTTCAGGAAAAAAACCATCACCTACTACGATTCCATGGGAGGGATCAACAGTGAGGCCTGCAGGATCCTGCTGTGCGTAAAATCCCTTCCCTGGCAAAATCCCACTCCTGCTTCCCCAGCCTCGGAAACACCAACTTTACCCATTTTTGGGCTTTTTTGGGGTCATTTTTGGGCCCTTTTAGGGTGATTCTTAGGTCCCTTTAGGGTCATTTTTTGGGGCTCCTTTAGGGTCATTTTTGCTCCCTTTTTCAGGCTCATTCTCCCTTCCAGGACCTGAAAAATTCCTTCTCTTCCCTGGAATTCTCTCCCTGTTTTCTCCCCATGGGATTTTGGCCTCTCCTGATCCAATTTTAGATTTTTTGGGGGGGATTGATTTGTGAATCCCGACCCTGAATCCCTTTGGGAACAGCCAGACAGAACAGAACCTCAGAATTGCCATTTTTCCATGAATTCCAGCTTTTCCTGCTCCTTTTCCCACAGGCAGTACCTGAAACAGGAAAGTTTGGATAAGAAAAGGAAGGAATTCGACACCAACGGATGGGCCCTGCTGAGCAAGAAGAGCCAGGTTTGGACAGCCCAGAATTCCCAAAGAATTCAGCATTTGCTTGGATTCCCAGCCCTTTTTGGGCCCCTTTTCCCTCAGGGAAGAAAAGGAGAGAACAAATCCCAAACCTTGGGAGAGGAAATTTTCCACAGGGGAAGTGTTTGGGTGGGATTTGGGCAAGGTGGGAAAATTCCGGAATTCTGGGACTTTCCCCCAGATTTCACTGGGATTTTGGGGTTTTTCCTGGCCTTGGGGGTTTGGGGGCTGAGGGAAGGGGGGGATGTGGGAATTTGGGAATGTTGATTCCTGTTTTTTCCCCAGGAGATCCCGCAGCAGATGAACGGCAGTGACTGCGGGATGTTCGCCTGCCGCTATGCCGAGTGCATCTCCAAGGACAAACCCATCAACTTCACCCAGGTACCCCAGGGGCTGCAAATGAAATAAATTCCACAATTCCCATCCTACAAACCCCCAGGGCCAGGAAGAATCCCAAAATTCCAGCAAGATTTGGGGGAAATTCCAGCATTCCTCACCCAATCCAAGGAATCCCCACCTTATTTCCCATTCCTAGCCCACCCCCCACCTCCATGGAATTGTCCCCAAATCCCTGTCCCAAGTCCCTGGAAAAAGCTCCCAAGCCCCAGTGCCAGGGAAAATCCCAAGTATTCCCCCCAAAATCTGGGACAAATCCCCCATTCCTCCCCAAAATCCCAAGGAGTTCCTGAGTAATTCCCAACCTCCAGGAATATCCCACTTCCCTCCTCCAGCATTTCCAGATCCCAGCACTCCCTAATTCCCTCAGGTCCCAGACCCCCAGGGCCAGGAAAACCCCAAACTCACCAAAATCCCAGCGAAATCTGGGATGAATTCCCCCATTTTTTAGCCTGAATCCCCAGAAATCCCCATTTTTTTCCCCCATTCCCACAACCCCAAAGCCCCAAATTTCCCCCTTTTCCATTATTTTCCATGGGGAAACAAACCTGAATGTGACCCTGGATGAGCAAACCTGACCAAAATTCCCATTTTTTCCCATTTCCCCCCCCAAAACTCCCAAAGCAACACATGCCCTACTTCCGGAAGAGGATGGCCTGGGAAATCCTGCACAGGAAGCTCCTCTGATGCCAGAAAAATCCTGAAATTCCACAGATTTGGATCAGAAGAATCCCAGGATTCTCCTGGGGACGCAGCCAAGGAACTCCGGGTCCTGCTCCTCCCAAAACCCCCCCGGATTCGGGGGAATAGAAAAGTTTGGAAGCACAGTTGGGATTTTTTGGAGTTTCTTTCCCTCTTTTTTGAGATTCCAGGATGGATTTTCCCGCTTTTCCGTCTGTTGGGATGGGGAAATTTGGGAATTTTGGGCTTTTTGGAGCTGGATTTTCGGGAAAAGGAAGGAGCCTCCATGGATTTGGGTTAGGAAGATCTGGATTTGGGAAAAGCAGGGAAAAGGTTTGGTTCTGGAGTGAATTTTTGGGGATCATTCCCATTTTTTCCACCTCATTCCCAAAGTTTATGGATTTTATCCATGCGAAGACTTGGATTGGAGTCCCTGGGAATAATTCCTGCTTAAATCCCGTTTTTTCTTCCCAAATTCCCACTTTTGGGTGATTTTTCCAGGATTAAGCTTTGGAATGTTAGAATTCCTCTGGACTTACACCCAAACTTTGCTTTTCCAAGGGATAAATCCCAAAACCTGAGCAAAATCTGGGATTTTTGGTGAATTTTTAGGAATTTTCCCTTCCCTTTCAGGGTGCTTCATCCCAGAAGCTCCTGTTGCTTTTCCCACTTTTTCGATGAAAACATCCTCCCAAATCGCAGGAACTGCAGAACCATGGGAAAAGCCCCAAGATCCTGGAATTCCTTCAATTTTTTCCCAGACAATGCCAGGATTTATTTGGGGAGCTTTGCCCACCACTTCCCCTGGATTAATTATTCCCAAATTTTTTGGACCTTCCCAAGCCTCTGGATTTGCTCTTCCTGGTGGAAAAGACGATTTTTAATAAGAAAAGTGGGGGAAAATCCCAAGTTTTTGTATTTTCCCTCTCCTGCAGGAGCTGGGAATTTTTTTCTATTTTTCCCGAGCTGGGAGATGAAGTTTTGTACCAAATTCCCAAATTTTTGGAGCCCCTTTTCCTGGTTTTTCCCAGCCCTTCGTGTCCCCTTGGATCCCAAATTCCCTCCCCTGTTTTATATCAGATTAATTTCCTACTTTTTTTATCTTTTATTGAAATTAAAGATCTGAAAAAAAAAAAAAACCAACTGAAATTGAGGAATTTTCCTGCTTTTTGTGCTAGATAAGAACACATTTTAATTATGAGTTTATAAATATACGATAAATTTAATTTTTTTTTTGCCAACTCCTCATGTGCTAGGTGACATTGTTCAGATGCAGTTGTACATTTATTTATTTATCGGTCTCCATTCCTGTCCTCAGTGGGAATCTCTGGAAAAGGGTTTGGGGTTCGTCCTCAGCTGAAGAAATCAGAGAAAGTGCCCCAAAACCTGGGAAAAATGCCCCGTAATCCAGGGAAAATTATTCAAAACTCAGGGAAAATGCCCCAAAATCTGGGGGAATGCCCCAAAATCCAGGCAAGATGCCCCAAATCTGATGTAGATGCCCCAAAACCCATCAGAAAATTACCCCAAATTCCCTGGGAACCCCCTCATATCCCACCTGGAATTCCCTCCCCCCCCTCCAGGTGACAGTGGTCCCTTCACTCACCTCCCCCCTCCACTGGATCCACTGCTGTTTTTACAAAAATTCCCAGAAAAAGACGGAATTTGGGATAAAAGCTCCCTTTGTAGCGCCGTGGTTGGGCCTGGCAGTGGCGGGGCCGGGCAGAGCTCATCTCTCCCGGGAATCCCAGGATCCCAAAATCCCAAAAAGTCCGGGACACGGAGCCCCCATCTCCCCCTGTGCTGCCTGGGCGGGGCACCCTGAAAACCGGGGAAATGCCCCAAAATCCTGGGAAATGCCCCAACATCCAGGGAAAATGCCCCAAACCACAAAAAGATGCCCCCAAAACAGGGATGCCTGTGCCAAAGTCAGACACAAATGCCCCAATGCAGGAAAAATGCCCCAAAATCTGAGAAAGATTCCCCATAATTCAGGGCTGAGACTCCAAATTCTGAGCTGGGAGACCCCAGAGTTCAGAGCTGCCCCTCAAAGCCCTCAATTTTGGGTCACTTTGGGTCATTTTAGGTCATCTTTGACCCCAAATCCATCCAGGTCTGAGCTACTCCCCCGACACCAACCCCCAAACCCCAATTTGGTCATTTTGGGGTCATTTTTGGGTAATTTTGGGGCGTTTTTAATCCCAAACCCCAAGCAGGGCACTTTAACCCTCCAAACCCCACTTTTGGAGTCATTTTGGAGTAACTTCAAAGGTAATTTTGGGATAATTTTTCACCCCAAACCCTCCAGGTCAGGGCTGCTCAACCCGAACCCCAATTTTGGGGTGATTTGGGGTAATTTGGGGCCATTTTTAACCCCGAGCTGGGGCAGGGTCCTCACACTCCAGGAGCCTCCTGATCCTAATTCCTCCTAACGACCCCGACTCCATTAATTCCCCCACAGGCTTGAGCCCTCATTAATTAATTAATTAACCCACAGCCCTGCTGGGCTTTTTTTCTGGTTTTGCCCAAAAGCAAAAAAAAAAAAATCCCAAAAAAACCCCAGAAATCAAAAAAAATTCCCAAACCTGATCTCCTTTCAAACCTTGGGACCCTCGGCCCAGCCCCCATCAAAAATCTCTTTTAGGGTTGGGGGTTTTTTGGGATTTTGGGTGTTTTTGTTGTTTTTTAAAATTTTTTTTTCCCCTGGATTTATTTATTTTTTGGGATTTTTCCGGTTCTGGGACACAGGGGCGGCTTTGTCCCCGTGGCTTTTGGGGCCCTGGCTCAGTGCCACCCCAAATAGGGATTTTTTGGGATGGGGGGATGGGAGAATTCGCCATCAAAGGATCCAAAATCCCAGAGTTTTTTTCACCTCTTCCTCGCTCCAGACAGGAGAAAAAAAAGGAAATTTTTAGGGTTTGGAGTTGGATGAAAATCCTGAATTTCAGGCATTTAGGGGGCAAAAAACTCCCAAGTTTTGGGGGGGATCCTAAAAAATCAAAGGGTGAAGTAACATAGAGTGACCCCGAGGGAAAAAATTCCAGGGGAAAAATCAGCTTTGGGAATTGCAAAAATCCCTTAAGGGACACCAAAAAATCCCAAAGTATCCCTCAAACCCATTCATCCAATTCCTAGCGTTTCACCCCAAATACCCCAGCATTTTGCCCCAGATTCCCAGCATTTCACCCCAAAATACCCCAGAAATAAAAACCACACAAAAAATAACCGAAAATATTTTAAAAATATTTTTTAAATACACAAGAATATTTTAAAATGCACCAAAATTTTTTTAAGAATACCCCCAAAATATACAAATGCACACAAAAATCTTTTAAAAATTCCAAGCAATATTTGAAAAATACACAAATAATATAAAAAATATTCAATAAATAAAAAAGCCCCCAGATAAAATAAAAATAATACAAAAAAATACCCAAAAAATGTACAGAAAATAACAAAAAAATCTAAAAAAATACCAAAAACTGCAAAAAAAAACCCCACCCTAATAAAAACATTAAAAACTAAAAAATAAAACCAAAATAAATCAAAATAGCCCCCAAAAATTCCCCAGTGAGGCCCTGAGTGCCCTCCCCCCCTGCTCCCTGAAAGGATCCCTTTGTACCTTTCCCAAAAAATCGCCTTTTCATCCCAAAAAAGGGGGAGGAGGGAAAGGAGGAGGAGGAGGAAGAGGCCGTGTGAGGGGGGAAGGCTTTGACCTCATCCCACAAAAATTCCCGGATTTTTCCCCCATTTCGGGCCCCTTCCCACCTTTCCAGGGGGAAAAGGGACAAAGGGGCTCTGTGTGACAAAACCCCAAAAATGGGATGAAAAAGGAAATTTTGGGGATTTTCCCACGGGAAAAGGAAGGGAAGGGAAGACCCTAAATGGAAAAAAGGAATTTGGGATTTTTGGGTTTTTTAGGGTTTAAAAGCAAATTTTGTGTCCTACAATTAATTTTTTAGGGGGTAAATTCACCCCAAAATCAGGTTTTCTGTAAGGCTTGGGGTCTTCAAATTTGCTTTTTTCACATGAATCCGCTGCAAAATTTGGGATTTGGGGGGGTTTTGCATCCCCTAAAAAAATCAATTAGAGGCTCAAAAAATGATATCGTTTTTATATTATTAAATATTAATTTTTAATAGGAAATGTCATGGGATAATTAAAAATATGGAGTGAAATAGCTGTGAAATTAGGAGGAAAAAGTAAAAACTGGGAGTTTTAGGTGGGGACAAAGATCGTTTTTCTGCTCCTTCAGTCCCAAATAGATCCTAGGGAATATTTGGGGCCAGATCTGAGGTTATTGCAAGGTGCCAGAGGGAAAAAAAATGGAAACTGGGGAGTTTTTGTGTTGAAAAAAGCCCTTTTAGAAGGGAAAAATAAATTCCTGGCTCATCCCCCCGTGAAGGAATTCCCTCTCTGGGTTTGGGGTTTTCATGGGATGGGGTGGTTTGGGAAAGTGGGAAAAATCAGGAGGGAAATGGGGGGGAAAGTGGGGGGAAATTTGGGAAAAAATGGGGTGGAAAAGGAGCAGCAATTAGGAGAAATGGGGGGAAAGTGGAATTAAAATAGGGCAAAATGGGGTAAAAATGGGGCAGAAATGAGGTTTATATCAGGTGAAAATGGGGAAAAATTTGGGTTAAGATGGGACAAAAACGGAGTAAAATGGGGCAGAAATGGAGGGAGCTAAGAGCCAAATGAGATAAAAATAGGTCAAAATTGGAGTAAAAATTGGGGGAAATTAGGGGTAAAAATGGGGGGAAAATGGGATAAAAATGGGGGGGAAATGGGGAAAAATGGTAAAAACTGAATTCCCCTTCTGCTCTCAGAGTAATTTTGAGCCTAAATTGGGGGATTTGGGGCATTTGGGGAATTCGGGGTGAGAAAATTGAATCCCAAATCCATCGGGACGGGGCCGGTGACTCTCGCGGGTGGTGGCACCGGGGTGGGGACTGCCAGGATCCCGTGGGGACATTGGGGTGGTGCCGCCTCTGGGCCGGTTCGATCCCAAACCACGCCCCCGCTCCCCCCCCCCCCCCCCCCACCCCCCCCCCGCCCGATCCCGGTGTCCCCTCCTGTCCCCTCCTGTCCCCGGCTCTGGAAAGGCCATCAGGGGCCGGGGGAGAGAAACTAGGGGGCCGGGCCTTACCTCTGTCCCCGCCACTTCCACCTGTGCCACCAGTGCCACCAGTGCCACTGTCAGCTGTCACCAGTGTCACCAGTGCCACCTGTGCCACCTGTGTCACCAGTGCCACCTGTGCCACCTGTGTCACCCGCGTGTCCGCGCTCCGAGGAGGGCGGGAGGCGATGTCCTCACCCCGCTGTCCCCACTCCGCTTTTGGGGGGATGTGGGGAGGGTTCAGGGGGATTTGGGCTCGTCCCCGGCCCCGTCCCGGCTCTGTCACCCTGGGGACAGCAGCGGAGCCGCCCCCGAATTTGGGGAGGGGTCGGGCAGCCCCTCCCTGGCTCTTTGATTCATTCCCAAATTTTCTGTTCCATCGGAAAGCGGCGGCCGCAGCCAAGGCCTGGCCCCGGTCCCGGCCAGATCCGGCCACGCCGAGCGCTCTTCCACCTGCTGGGGCTGGGAACACCCAAATCCCCCCAGTCGCCCCCAAAACTCCTCCCAAACCCCTCAAAATCCCGCCCCAAAAAATCCCCCCAACCTCCCCCAGAATCTCCCCCAAAACTCCCTCAAAACCCCCTTAAATTCCCCCCAAAACCCCTCAAATCCCCCCCAAATCTTGCCCTAACTCCCAAAAACTCGAGGGAGTTTTCTGGGGCATTTGGGGGAATTTGGGGGATTTGGGGAAGGGGAAGGGGATGGTGCCTGTCCAGGCTGGGCAATTTGTGGGGGGGGGGGGGGGGTCTGGGCTGGGTTTGGGGTCGGGGGTGTTTCCCCGTGTCCCCCTGTTGATCCCACAATTGGTGCCGGGAATTCCGCCGGGAATGGGGACAGCGAAAGGGGGAGGGGTCGCGCTGGGCCCGAGGGGGCCCCGGAGGGGGGCGGGGATTCGGGGACACCGCGAGGGAGGCGGGGGAGGACGGAGCTGGGGGGGCGGGGGGGTCCCATCCCGGGGCGGGGTCGGGGGTATCCCGGTTTTCCCAGGACCCGGGAATGGGATGGGGATGGGATGGGAAAATGGATGGGAAGTGGATGGGATGGGATGGGATGGAGTAAAAATGGGATGGGAAAATGGGACTGGGATGGGATGGGATGGGATGGGATGGGATGGGATGGGATGGGATGCGCCGCCTCAACCCCCGCATCTCCCCAAAGCCCACATCCCCCAGACCCCACAGCCCCCAGACCCCACAGCCCCCCTGAGCTCGGGTTCCTCCGCCCGCTCTGGTCCCGGTGGCGGCCGGGGGAGGGCCCGGGGGGCCCGAGGAGGGCTCGGGAGGGCCGGCCCCGCTCGGGGGCCGGGGGAGGGTCCGGAGCCACCGGGGGAAGGTCCGGGGGGCCCGGCGGGGCCGGCCCGGCTCGGGTTACAGCTCCGGGGGGCGGCGGGGCCGGGACTTAAACGGGACCGCGGGGCCGAGCGGGCACTGCCGGCCCCGGGCGCGGATCGGGCGCAGCCGCCTCGCCATGCCCGGACACCGCCCGGCCCCCGGCGGGCGCCGCTCCCGCCGCCCCGAGCCCGCAGCCACCGGCGCGGCCCCCGGAGCCGCCCCCCGGCCCGGGCTCCTGCTCCTCCTCCTGCTCTGCCTCGCCGCCGCCGCCGCCGCGCAGGACCGAGACCTCCGTGAGTGTCGGGGATGGGGACACAGAGGGGACAGAGCGGGGACAGAACTGGGACAGAGCGGGGACACAGAGGGGACAGAGCGGGGACAGAACGGGGACACCGAGGGAACACACAGCGGTGAGGATGGGAAACTTTTGGGGCATCGCCGGGGGGGGCGAGGGGGACACGTTGAGGGAAAGCTGGAGAAGGGGAGGGGGAGGACAGCGAGGGGACAGCGGGGAACAATGGGGACAGAGGGGAGATGGAGCAGAAAGAGGATGGGGGACAGCAGGGGACATCGGGGGACACTAGGGGACGTTTTGGGATGGACAAAGTTTCAGAGTGGCGGGGGGGGCGGCTCGGAGCCTGGGGACACCGAGGGGACATCGGGGGACAGCTTCGGGACATCGGGGGACAGCGTGAGACGGACGGGGAAAGTTTCAGTGAAGCGGGGAGGGGGCAGAGTGGAGTTTGAGGACACCGGGGGGCTGCGTGGGGACATCGGGGGCTGCCTGGGGACACAGGCACGGGACAAAGGGGGAAAGTTTCGAGGCAGTCCCGGGGACAGCAGCGCGGAGGAGAGGGGGGGACAGCGGGGAAAGTGTCAGGGAAATGTGGGACAAGCTTGGTGGCACGGAGGGGCACTGTTGGACAGGGAGGGAGAGCACGAGGGGAGTTGGGGACATCGGGCGACAGTGGGAAATGAAGTGGAACAGAGTGGGACAGCGTGGGGGACACCCGGGGCAGCCTGGGGGACAGTGGGGGGACAAGGTGGGGCAGGGAGCGTGGGATATTGGAGGATGGCACGAGGGGGGGGGGGTGGGGGGACATGGTGGGGACACTGGGGGACAGTTTGGGGTCCAGGTGTGTGGCGTGGACGGAGTTTAGGGACAGTAGGGACGGACAGGGACAGGAAGAAGACAGTTTGAGATGGCTGGAGAGGCACAGGTGGGACATGGGGGCAGCAGGTGACAGTAAGGGGGCAGAGGGACAGCCGGGGGTGTAGGCGGTGACCTGGAGCAGGGACAGGCTGGGGACAGGCTGGGGACAGCGAGGTCCGGTTGGGGTCACAGGGTCCCAGCTGGGGACAGGGGGTGCATTGAGGGCCAGCCCTGGGGACATCCCTGGGGACACTGGGGACATTCCAGGGACGCTGGGGACAACTGGGAGCTCCGGTGTGCAGCCCGGGGACCCCGAGGCACCTCCTGGGGACCTTGGGGGACCCCCAGGACCCTCCAGGAGCACCCGGGTACCTCCGGGTCACCCGTGAGTTCAGCCTGGGGACACCAGCGCCCCTTGTCCCCCAGCCCGTGGGGACACTGGTGCCACCAGAGCTGCGGGGACACTCGGGGGTTGTCACTGGTCGGGGCTGTGTCCCCGAGGGGGCTCAGAGGGGAGCTGGCAGTGCCACCACCCCCGGCTGGCTGTCCCCGCGCTGTCCGCTCACTGGGGTGGTGCCGGGATCCTTTGGCCTCCCCTTCCTCCTCTTCCTCCTGCTCCTGGTGCTCAGGCCGAGGCTGGCAGTGCCATCCCCCTGATCCTCGTGTCCCCTCGCTGTCCCCGCGCTGTCCCCGCAGCCGAGGCTGGCAGCTGCCTGCAGGACGGGGCTGGCAGTGCCACCACCCCCCTCCTGGCTGTCCCCGAGCTGTCCCCGAGCTGTCCCCCCTCACTGGGGGCTGCGGGGCCCCTCTGGCGTCCCCCTCCTCCTCCTCCTCCCCGCCGCGCTCACAGCGAGCCTGGCGGTGCCACTGCCTCCCCCCGCGCTGTCCCCGCGCTGTCCCCGCGCTGTCCCCGCGCTGTCCCCACGCTGTCCCCGCGCTGTCCCCGCAGCCGAGGCTGGCAGCTGCCTGCAGGACGGGCACCGCTACAGCGACAAGGACGTGTGGAAGCCGGAGCCGTGCCGGATCTGCGTGTGCGACACGGGGACGGTGCTGTGCGACGAGATCATGTGCGAGGAGCTGCGGGACTGCCCCAGCCCCGAGATCCCCTTCGGAGAGTGCTGCCCCATTTGCCCCACCGAGCAGCCCAGCGGTTGTAATTTATTTATTTCCCTTCATTAGAGAATTAATAAATAAATAAATTACCCGGCCATGGATGGTGCCATCCATGCGGCAGCGCAGGGAAAAGGCAACTTCACCCCAAAACAAAGGGGAAAAATCGGCCCCAGGGGAAAAATCATCGAGGTTTTAGCCCTGGTTGAAAATTTGGAGGTTTTGGGGGGTTTTAGACAGGAAAAAAAAATGGGGGAAAGGGTGGTGGGAGGGGATTTTGCACCCCCTGCAAAAGGGCTTTGGTGGAAATCCCCCGAAATTGTGGGAATGCACCCCAAAATGAATGGAAACCCCACAGACAGCCCCAAGCAGGGTTCCCAATTGTGGAATTTCACCCCAAAGTGAAGGAAAACCCTAAACCCGCTTCCCCCAAACCTCCAAAACCCCCAAAGTTGCCTTTTTTAACCCTTCCCTGCCCCAGCTGGGGGGGATTAAAGGGTTGAGCACCCCCAAAAAGCCTCCAAACCCCTACGAAAAGCCCCCTCGAGCCCCTCGCCGCTGGCCCTGCTTTGGGGGAGCCCCCAGTGCCCCCCAGTTTGGCCCAACAGCCCAACCAGGATGGAGCCACCTTGTGTTGCCCCACTCCAAATCCTTGTGTCCCCCCCCCATTAATTTCTCTTTATTTTTCTTTTTTTTTAATTTCCTACAGGGAAGCCTGGCCCCAAGGTGAGTGAATCTGGGGGCAATTGTCCCGAATTTTGGGGTGGTTTTGGTGGGCCAAAATTGGGAATTTGGTGGGAATTTTGTGGCAGTTTTGGGGTCTCTGGGTTCATCCTTTGCTTTGCCTTGGGGGGCTTTTGGGGCAGTTTTCTGCTCATCGCTGGGAGTCAGACAGAGGAATTTTGGGGCAGTTTTGGGCCCTTGGGGGGTCAGAGAGAGGAATTTTGGGGCAGTTCTGGGGTCTCACCCTTGGCTTCTCTTTGCAGGGACAGAAAGGTGAACCCGGTGACATCAAAGATGTGAGTGGGGGGGAGACCCCAAAAAGGGGCTGAGGTGGGAGGGGCGGGGCTGGGAGACCCCACAAAGGGGCTGGGGCCCTTCCAGCCCTGATGCCCCCCCTTTTGTGTCCCCACAGGTCGTAGGACCCCGAGGGCCCCCGGGCCCGCAGGTGGGAGCAGCTCCAGGCTGGGAAATCTCTGGAATTTTTGGGGGAGGGGGTTTGGGAGAGCGGGGGAGGGGCGGGAGGGGGGAGGGGACTCCTGACCCCCCCTCCCCCATCCTGTTCCTCCCCCCCAGGGCCCGCAGGTGAGCAGGGACAGCGAGGGGACCGCGGCGAGAAGGGCGAGAAGGTGAGAGAGAGGGACCCCCAAAACCCCAGAAGTCCCCTCAAATACCCCAAATCCGCTGTGACCCTCCCAACATCCTCTGTGAAAACCCAAAAATCCTCTTTGGCCTCCCCCAAAACCCAAAAAACTCAAAAATCAGCTGAGAACTCACCCAAAATCGCTTTCTTTGTCCCCTCTCCCCATCCCAGGGCGCCCCCGGCCCCCGGGGCAGGGATGGGGAGCCCGGAACCCCAGGAAACCCCGGCCCCCCCGGGCCCCCCGGACCCCCGGGACCCCCCGGCCTCGGGGGAGGGGTGAGTATTCGGGTGGAGGGGAGATGGGATCTGGGGGGTTTGGGGGAAATTGAGGAGATTTTGGGGCCTTGAAGGGAATTTGTGTGGGTTTCATGGAATTCTGATGGGAATTGAGGAGGGTTTGGAGGGGATTTTGGGGGGGGGGTTGAGGTGGTTGAGGATATTTGGGGAGGTTTTGAGGGGGATTTAGGGGGGTTGAGGTGATTAGGGGGGCTTGAGGAGATTTGGGGAGGTGTTGAGGGAATTTGGGGGGTTTTGAATGCAGTAGCAGGGATTTTGATGGAAATTGGGGGGATTTTGATGAGAACTGGGTTTTTCTGAGGTGGATTTGGGTTTTTCTGGGGGGTCTCCGGAGTGCTGAGCCTCCTTTTCCTGGCAGAACTTCGCGGCTCAGATGGCTGGGGGCTTCGATGAGAAGGCTGGAGGGGCTCAGATGGGCGTCATGCAGGGACCCATGGTAATGGCCCCCCAAAAATCCCCCAAATCCCCCCAGATTTCCATTAACCCCCCCCCCCCCAGATCCCCTCAATTCCCCTCAAATCTGCCTAACCCCCTCCCCACAGCCCCAAACCCCTCCCCACCCCCGTGCAGACCAATCCCATTTGGGACCCCCCTCCAGGACCCCCAGATTTGGGGGGTCTTTTGTGGCTTCGGGGGTGTCCCCAGCCGGTGTCCCCCCGCCATGTGACATCGCTGTGTTCCCTAGGGCCCCATGGGACCCCGCGGCCCCCCCGGCCCCTCCGGCTCCCCCGTAAGTATTGCCCCCCTCCTCACATTTCGGGCTGGCCGGGCCGGCTGGAGCCACCCCCGCTGATGTCCCCTTGTCCCCGCAGGGTCCCCAAGGATTCCAAGGCAACCCCGGTGAGCCCGGCGAGCCTGGCGCTGCTGTGAGTGTCCCCAAATGTCCCCAAACATCCCCAAACCGGGGCACTGCCGGCCCCCAGTGCCGCTCATCGTTCATCGCCACCTCTTTGTCCTCTGCAGGGTCCGATGGGTCCCCGAGGACCTCCGGGACCTCCTGGCAAACCCGGTGACGACGTGAGTGACACTGGTGACATTCAGCCGCGGTGGCAGCCGCCGCAGCCGGGCTGAGAAGGGACAAAAAGTGACATTTTTGTGTCCTCAACCCCTCAAAAATCCCGTTTTTCCCGCAGGGCGAGACTGGCAAACCCGGGAAATCCGGCGACCGCGGCCCCCCCGGCCCCCAGGTGAGCGTGGCACCGGTGGCCCAGCCACAAAGCCACCGCTGTCCTCTCCCTGTCCCAAACTCTCCCTTCTCCGCTGCCCGCAGGGCGCTCGTGGCTTCCCCGGGACCCCCGGCCTGCCTGGAGTCAAAGGCCACCGGGTGAGTGCGTGTCCCCCCGCCCCGTCCCCTCCCTGTTCCCGCGTCCCCGGAGCGGCTCTGTCATTGTCACACCCCCGCCGTGTCGCTGTCCTCAGGGCTACCCCGGCCTGGACGGCGCCAAGGGAGAGGCGGGAGCACCTGGAGCCAAGGTGAGAGGGGGTGGCAGCGCCTGGGGCTGGGGACAGTTCTGGGATGAGGGGGTGACAGTCCCTGGGGTGGCAGTCCCTGGGGCTGGGGACAGTTCCCGGGGTGCAGTGGCTGTCCCCTGCTGGGGTGGCAGTCCCCTGGCTCCGGTGGCCGTCCCCGTAGCGCCAGGGGACCGTCCCCGCCCTGTGTCACCTGTGTCCCTCCCCGCAGGGCGAGTCCGGCTCCCCAGGCGAGAACGGCTCCCCCGGCCCCATGGTGAGTGCGCGCTGCGAGAGGGAAATTGAGGCACGGCCGGGTGGGCTCGGCCAAGGCCAGCACCCCCCAGCCTGACCTCTGCCACCCTCACGTGTCACCCTCTGTCCCCACAGGGTCCCCGCGGGCTGCCCGGAGAGCGAGGACGCCCGGGCCCCTCGGGCGCTGCGGTGAGTGCGGTGGCACCTGCGGCGCTGGTGGCACCTGGGGGTGGCGGGGGGGACCCGACCCCCGCCCTGGGGACCCCCCCTCACCCCCGGCACCGTCTCCCCACAGGGCGCTCGTGGCAACGATGGCCTCCCGGGCCCGGCCGGACCCCCCGTAAGTGCGGGGGGGGTTGGCGCGTCCCCCGCCCTTGTGTCACCCCCCCGAGGGGACAGCGGGGTCCCTCAAGGCCCCCCGGAGCCCAGGGGGACCCTCACGCTCCTCTTGCCCCCAGGGTCCCGTCGGCCCCGCAGGAGCCCCCGGCTTCCCCGGCGCCCCCGGCTCCAAGGTGAGGGGACAGGGATGGTCCCGGTGGGGACAGGTGGGTCCCGATGTCACCCCTGACCCTCTCGGTCGCCTCCCCCCAGGGTGAAGCGGGTCCCACCGGAGCGCGAGGACCTGAGGGTGCCCAGGGGCCCCGCGGGGAATCCGGGACCCCCGGCTCGCCCGGCCCCGCCGGCGCCCCCGTAAGTGCCTGTGTCCCCTCGCCCCGGTGGCTTTGTCTCCCCGCGTTGTCCCCTGAGCTGGGAGCAGCGAGGACAGGGCCGGATCCGGGGAAACTGAGGCACGGAGCTCAGCGAGGTTTGCTTGTAGGGGAACCCAGGGACCGACGGCATCCCCGGAGCGAAGGGATCGGCGGTGAGTGGGGATGGGGACAGGGATGGGGACAGGGATCGGGACAGGGATGTCCCAGTGAGCCCCTGGCTGTGGGGACAGGGACTGGCCCGGGGTGAGGAGCAGGTGCCCAGGGCTGCGCTGGGATTTTGAGACATTTGGGTCCCCTGGGGGTCGTGGGGCACTCAAGGATGGGGGACACTGGGGGACAGAGATGTGTGGGGACACTGGGGGGGTATTGGGGGGTATTTGGGGGACACTGGGACTGCAGGGAAAGGGCAGGATTTGAGCTGCAGGGGGACAGGAACTGCCAGCAGAGATGGGGACAGTGGGGACACTGGTGACGCTGGAGACACTGAGGGCTGCGGCGGGTCCCTGATGTCCCCCGGTGTCCGCAGGGAGCTCCAGGTATCGCCGGCGCTCCAGGATTCCCCGGCCCCCGTGGCCCACCCGGACCCCAGGGAGCCACCGGCCCGCTGGGCCCCAAGGGACAGACGGTGAGAGACCCCTGATGTCCCCCCGGGACCCGGCCACTCCCGGTGACCGCGCTCCCGCTCCGGACACTGACCACGCCCTGGCTGCTGACCACGCCACGCCCACTGGCCACTCCCACATGCCAGCTGCTGACCACGCCTCTTCATACCCAGGCCACGCCCCCTTCACACCTTTCCCCTTTGGGTGTCCCCTCCCCAAAGTCACCCCCAGGTCACTCCAGGGTCACCCAGCCCTGACCCCTAAGGGAACACTGCGAGTGGAAATGGGATGGGATGGGATGGGATGGGATCAATGGGATGGGATGGGATCAATGGGATGGGGACAAGGACCTGGAGCCCAGGCCAGGGGTGGGGTGGGAACAGCTGTGGGGACACTGTAATTCTGTCCCCCCTCCTCAGGGCGAGCCCGGCATCGCAGGATTCAAAGGCGAGCAGGGACCCAAGGGAGAGACGGTGAGTGGGGTTGGGGGACACCAGAGCCCCCGGCCGGGGGTCCAGCCCCAGCCCTCACTGTCCATGGAGTGTCCGGCCCTGGCCCCTCATTGCTCATCCCAGTGTCCATCCCACCCCAGTGTCCATCCCACCCCAGTGTCCATCCCATCCCAATGTCCATCCCAGTGTCCACCCCAGTGTCCATCCCTGTGCCCATCCCACCCCAGTGTCCACCCCGGGCCCTCTCTCCCCTCCGGCGCCCCTCGGCCCTAACGAGCCATTCCCCTAACAAGGCCCCTTGGGGCAGCAGCGTCCCTCCCCTCTCCCCCCGCGGGGGGACAGTGGCTGGGGGACAGAGGGACAATGGCCGCAGTGTTCGGTGTCCCCCCGTGGGGCCATCCCCCCCCTTGGGGACATTCCCCCCTCGCCTCATTAACCACCATCAATGGGGCCCCGCCGCGCCCGGCGCCAGCGGGGATGGGGGGGCACAAAGGGACTCGGGTTTATGGGTTTGGTCCCCGGGGGGCCAGGGAGGGGATGAAGGCTCCTTGTGACCCCTTTTCCTCCTCGCCCTCAGGGCCCCGCAGGACCCCAGGGTGCCCCCGGACCGGCCGGGGAGGAAGGAAAGAGAGGAGCCCGCGGAGAACCCGGAGCTGCTGGACCTTTGGGGCCACCTGGAGAGAGGGTCTGTGGTGTCCTCGACCTCAAACACCAACCCCGATCCCAAAAAACTGGCCCTGACCCTAAAAAAATAACCCTGATCCCAAAAAACTGACCCCAATCCCCAAAAATCCTTCCCTCAGACCCTCCCTTGACCCGACAAATCCTTGTCTTCCCCCACAGGGAGCTCCCGGCAACCGCGGCTTCCCCGGGCAGGACGGGCTGGCTGGCCCCAAGGTGGGAGTCTGGGGACACCGGGGGTGTCCCAGGGGTGACAACCCCAAAGTGACCCCAAACTGACTCCAAATCCCCCAAACTGACCCCAAATCTCCCAAACTGACCCCACATCCCCCCGCAGGGGGCCCCGGGCGAGCGCGGCCCCGCTGGCCTGGCCGGCCCCAAAGGAGCCACCGGCGACCCCGGACGCCCCGGAGAGCCCGGCCTGCCTGGAGCCAGGGTGAGGGACAGCAGTGACCCCAAAAATGGGACAGAGGGGCACCTGTGGCGTCTGGGGGATGGATCAGGGGGGTTGGGGCTGGTTAAAGCGCTCTTAGGGCCAATTAGCTGATTTTGGGGGTGGTGAAGGTGGGTTTGGGATCACTAATATGCTTTTAGGGTTGGTAAGGGTGGTTTTGGGGGTGGTCAAGGTGATTTTGGAGTCAGTGAGATGATTTTGGGGTTGGTTTAAGGAGATTTTGGTGGTGGTCAAGGTGGTTTTGGGGTCGATAATGTGATTTTGGGGGTGGTTAAGGAGATTTTGGGGGTTGATAAGGTGCTCCTAGGGTTGTTCAAGGTGCTTTTGGGGTTGTTTAAGGAGCTTTCGGGGTCACTTAGGCCCTTTTGGGGTTAGCCAAGATGCCCTTTGGCATTAAGACCTTTTTTGATCTCTTGGCACTCTTTGGTGCTAATTAAGAAACTCTGAGGTTAATTAAGATGCTCTCTGCTAATTCAGATGCTCTTTGGGATTCCCAAGGTGCATTTGGGGTTCCCAAAACCTCTCCTTGGGGTTCCTTGATCTTTGGGATGCCTTTTGGGGTCACCCCACGGCCATGGGGTCATGGTCACATCACAAACCCTTTTTGTCCCCACAGGGTCTCACAGGTCGCCCCGGGGACGCTGGGCCCCAAGGCAAAGTCGGCCCCACAGTGAGTGACGCCCCATAAGGGGCTTGGGGTTGGGGGTGGTTTGGGGTTGGGGGTGGTTTGGGGTCAGGGGTGGTTTGGGGTTTGGGGGTGGTTTGGGGTTGGGGGTAGTTTGGGGTTTGGGTTTGGAGTGGTTTGGGTTTGGAGGTGGTTTGGGCTTTGGGCTGGGGGTGGTTTGGGGTTGGGGTTTGGGTTTGGGGTGGGCTCCTGCCCCCACTGACCCCACTGTCCCCACAGGGTGCCCCTGGCGAGGACGGACGTCCCGGACCCCCCGGCCCCCAGGGGGCTCGGGGCCAACCTGGTGTTATGGGATTCCCTGGTCCCAAAGGTGCCAATGTGAGTAAGGACCCTTTTCCCTCTAAAAATACCCGGGAATTCTCCCTGGGGCCGGAACCCCAAATCCTCCATTCTTTTTTAGGGCGAGCCTGGAAAAGCTGGTGAAAAAGGACTTCCTGGAGCACCGGGGCTGAGGGTGAGGTTTTCTGTCACACAAACCCCAAAAATTCACCTTTTGGTGCCGCTCCACCCTAAAAGCCCCCAAAGGGGGGAAACTGAGGCACGGGAAGGGGGGAAATAGGCATTATGGGATTTGGGGCTCAGTTTCCCATCTCCTCAGGGACTTCCTGGCAAGGACGGAGAGACCGGAGCTGCCTGGACCCCCAGGGCCTGCTGTGAGTGCAACGGGGCGAGCTCAGGACTGGGGCTAAAACCCCCAAATTTGGGCTAAAGCCCCCCTGGATCTGCTGGGGGATCCCAAAACAGACAAATCCCCAGCCCCTGTGGTGATGGAGCTTTGTGGGATCCCCAAACTCTTGGGTTGGGGGGAAGTCTGAAATCCCAAAGGTTTTTGGGGTCCTTGAGCAGTGTCCATCCCACAGGGCCCAGCAGGGGAGAGGGGAGAGCAAGGAGCCCCCGGCCCCTCCGGCTTCCAGGTGAGCTCATGGGTTTGGGATTATGCCACCTCGACCCCCAGGGTCCTGCTGTCACTGTTCTCACATGGCTCCTGTCCCCTCCCAGGGACTGCCAGGGCCACCAGGTCCCCCCGGCGAGAGTGGCAAGCCCGGAGACCAGGTGAGACCCCCCAGTTCGCCCCCAGGTGGGATCGAGATCCCCCAAATTGCTCAGGTCTGACCCCAAACCCATCTGTCCCCTTCCCACAGGGCGTTCCTGGAGAAGCTGGAGCCCCCGGGCTCGTGGGTCCCAGGGTAAGTGTCACCTGTCACCTGGGGGAGGGTCACGGGGACTTTGGAGGGTCCCAGGGCCTGGTTGTCCCCGCCCAGGGCCACCAGATCCATGCTGGTTCCGTCCCCATCCCAGTCCCTCCAGGGTAGCATGGGACAGTGCCCTGCCCACCCCCTGGTGTCACCCCCACGGCGTCCCCGTGTCCCTGCTGGGCTGTCCCCATGTCCCCGCTGAGCTGTCCCCATGTCCCCGCTGAGCCATCCCTGTGTCCCCGCTGAGCTGTCCCCTCTGTCCCCAGGGCGAGCGTGGCTTCCCCGGCGAGCGCGGCTCTCCCGGCGCCCAGGGCCTGCAGGGGCCCCGCGGCCTCCCCGGCACCCCCGGCACCGACGGACCCAAGGTGGGTGACACAAGGCGGGGACAGCACGGATGGCGGTGCCACCGTGGGGGGTGACACCCCAATAATGTCCCTTTGCTTCTTTAGGGTGCCACCGGCCCCGCCGGCCCCAACGGCGCCCAGGGACCCCCGGGGCTGCAGGGGATGCCCGGGGAGAGAGGAGCCGCTGGCATCGCCGGTCCCAAGGGGGACAGGGTGAGTGACGGTGACATGGGGGGCACGTGGTGCCACCAGTGCCACCAGGGCTCAGCTGGGCTCATGCTGGCCCTGTGCCACCCTGCAGGGAGACGTTGGAGAGAAGGGACCTGAGGGAGCCCCCGGAAAGGACGGAGCTCGCGTGAGTGGGACAGGGACAGGGTGGGAGGGGGCCAGTCAAGGACTCTCATGGTGGCCAGCCTGGGATACCCTTGGTGGCCAGTCAAGGACACTCATGGTGGCCAGCCAGGGATGTCCTTGGTGGCCGTCCAGGGACACTCATGGTGGCCAGCCTGGGATACCCTTGGTGGCCATCTGGGGACACTCATGGTGGCCAGCCTGGGATGTCCTTGATGGTCGTCCAGGGACACTCATGGTGGCCAGCCAGAGGTGTCCATGGTAGCCATCCAGGAACATTCTTGGTGGCCTCCTCCTCATGGTGGTTAGTGAGGGATGTCCATGGTGGCTACCCAGGGCCTTGGTGACCTCACTGTCCCCTCTGTCCCCACAGGGTCTGACCGGTCCCATCGGCCCCCCCGGCCCCGCTGGCCCCAACGGCGAGAAGGTGAGACCAGGGTGGCCCTGCCAGTGCTCCCACAGGGACAGATCCCACCTGATCCCTGGGGAGGATCCCACCCGATCCCCGGGGCAGATCTCCCCCAATTCCCGGGGCAGATCCCACCCAATCCCCGGGGACAGATCCCACCCAATCCCTGGGGAGGATCTCACCTGATCCCTGGGGCAGATCCCACCCAATCCCCAGGGCAGATCCCACCTGATCCCGAGGGCAGATCCCACCTGATCCCGAGGGCAGATCCCACCCAATCCCTGGGGCAGATCTCACCTGATCCCCGGGGCAGATCCCACCTGATCCCCAGGGACAAATCCCACCCAATCCCCAATCCCTGGGGCAGATCCCACCCAATCCCTGGAACAGATTTCACCCAATCCCCAGGGCAGCCCCATGCTGCCCCACCCGGGACAGACTCCATCCATCCCCCACAACTCCCCCTTCCTTTCCTTCCTTTCTAGGGCGAGTCTGGCCCCCCCGGCCCATCCGGAGCCGCCGGAGCCCGCGGTGCCCCCGTAAGTGCCACCTGTCCCCCCCTGGTGCTGGCAGTGCCACATTGGCCCATTCCCTTGATTTTCACCCCGTTTCCCCCACAGGGAGAGCGTGGAGAGCCCGGAGCCCCCGGCCCTGCCGGATTCGCCGGACCCCCAGTGAGTTCTGTCCCCAGTCCATCCCAGTTCTGTCCCCAGTCCATCCCAGTGTCCCCAGTAGCCGCTGACCACTGACCATGGCTCTTTCCCAGGGTGCTGATGGCCAGCCCGGAGCCAAGGGCGAGCAGGGCGAGCCTGGCCAGAAGGGTGACGCCGGAGCCCCTGGGCCTCAGGGTCCCTCCGGGGCTCCTGGACCGCAGGTGGGTCCAGCCAAGACCCCCAGAATTGGGGCTGAGCTCTTGTGGGCATCCCTCATCCCAGGAATTCTGGGAATCTCCAGGTCCTGAGTGTCCTGATCGGTTTTCTGCCTCTTCCCAGGGTCCCACAGGTGTCACCGGTCCCAAAGGAGCCCGGGGCGCTCAGGGACCCCCGGTGAGTGGGGGGTGGGGGAGGGGATGGGGGAGGAGGGGGGAGGGGAGCGGAGGAGGAGCCGGGTCTGACCCCCTCTTGCCTCCATCCCCAGGGAGCCACCGGATTCCCTGGAGCCGCTGGACGCGTCGGACCCCCCGGCCCCAACGTGAGCTGGGGGCAACTGGGGGGAACTGGGGAGGAACTGGGGTCACTGGGGGGGAACTGGGATCACTGGGCGGGAACTGGGATCACTGGGAGCAGCCAGGATCTCTTGGGAAGATCAGGGATTGCTCAGGTCAGTTGGGGTCACTGGGGAAAAACCGAGATCATGTGGGAACAGCTCATTTTGGGACAGTCGGGATCACTCAGGAAGCTCTGAGATCACTCAGGCCAGTCGGGATCAGCCAGGATCGCTGCCCCCAGCTTCGGGGGCCAGGCAGCTCCCCAAGATGTCCCCGAACCAAAGCACCCCCGGGTGCCACCACCCAGCCCTTCCCAAGAGGCATCCCCAGTGCTCCCCAGTCCCCGAGCAGTGCCCGGGCTGGGATCACGGTTGGATTGGGAATGGGATCAGGCACGGCTCAGGGATGGATCAGGAGCATGGAAACCCCTCCCGAGTTCTCTCTAATCCCGATCTCTCCTGCAGGGTAACCCCGGACCCCCAGGACCCCCCGGCTCCGCGGGCAAGGACGGCCCCAAGGGCGCCCGGGGCGACGCGGGACCCCCGGGCCGAGCGGGGGACCCGGGGCTGCAGGGCCCCGCCGGCCCCCCCGGCGAGAAGGGCGAGCCCGGCGAGGACGGCCCCGCGGTATTTGGGATTTGGGGACCCCGCCCCCGGCCCTTCCACCAGCCCCCGAGTGGCGCTGACCCCTTCCCTCCCTCCCATTGTGTCCCCGCAGGGTCCGGATGGTCCCCCCGGTCCCCAGGGGCTGGCAGGACAGCGCGGCATCGTGGGGCTGCCGGGGCAGCGCGGCGAGCGCGGCTTCCCGGGGCTGCCCGGACCCTCGGTGAGCAAAACCCTAAAAAACACACACAAAAAAAAAATCCCCAAACACCAAAAAAATCCCAAAATCTGGGAAGAAATGGGAGCTCATCAGAGGCAGTTTCATGGCGCGGAAGGATTTCAGGAGGGTGGGGAGTGGTGGAAGCTGCTCATCCCCATCACAGTGCTTTTGGGATTCTCTTTCCATGCCAAAAAAATGTCCCAAAATCTCCCAAGGCTTTTCCCCACTGACACGGCCATGCACGTGACCAGCAGGACGCATTTTCCATTCAAATTTTTACCTTTTTCCCACCGGGAATTTGTGCCCCCTGAGCTCTGGGGAAAGTTTGCGGCCGAGGAGGGTTTGGATTTCCTCCCTCTCTCCTGATTCCCTGCTACTTTTCTGCCCTCAATCCACCCAGACTCACTCATGGGGGGTTTTCCTGGTTTTTTAGGGAGAGCCTGGAAAACAGGGAGCACCTGGATCTGCCGGTGACCGGGGACCCCCCGGGCCCGTGGGACCCCCTGGGCTGACTGGACCGGCCGGAGAGCCTGGAAGGGAGGTAAGAAATTTAGGAATGTCTGGAATATCCAGGATGGATGCCTGGCTGACCCTGGGTGGAGACAGCCTTTAGGTTGATCCCAGAAAATCCCAGCACATTTTCCCCATAGGATTTTGCCTGGATAAAGGAGTTTTCCCCCCATCCCAAAGGCAAAAGCTGAATTCCTCCTCTTTTCCCAGGGAAATCCCGGCGCTGATGGACCCCCGGGCAGGGATGGGGCAGCAGGAGTGAAGGTGAGCTCATCCCGGATTTCTCAAGGGCCGGAATTCCCGGGAATTCCCGTTATGCCTCGCTCGCCCCCATCCCAGAGCCGGAATTCCTGAGCCCATTCCCTGTTCCCAGGGCGATCGTGGTGAGACCGGCCCCGTGGGTGCTCCTGGCGCTCCCGGCGCTCCCGGCGCTCCCGGCCCCGTGGGACCCACTGGAAAACAGGGAGACAGGGGAGAGACGGTGAGTGGGTCACCTCGGGATGGGGGGAGACGGAAATTACCGGGAATCATCCCAAATCCTTGCCATGGAGCTGTTTGGAATCATCTGGGAATGGCACCGGAGCAGCTCCAAGCGACTTCCTGAGGATTCCTAGTTTGGGATCTGCCTGGGAGCTCCAGGAGCTGGAGCTGGGAATGAGCTGGGCACCCCAGGAGATAAAACTGGGAACACCTGCAGTGCCCTGGGCAGCTGGGAATGCTAAATCTCACACCCCACATTCCCACACCTCAAATCCGAAATCCCATTCCCGCTGTTTTTGACTGCCCTCCTTTCTCCCACAGGGTGCTCAGGGTCCCATGGGTCCCTCTGGCCCCGCTGGTGCCCGGGGGATGCCGGTGAGTGAGTCCCACCTGGAATTGTGGAATTCCTAGGATCCAGTTTGGGATCCCAGTTTAGGATCGCACCTTGGCACCTTGGTTTGGGATCACCCCCACTCCTGACCCGCCGTGTCTCCCCTGCAGGGTCCCCAGGGGCCGCGCGGTGACAAAGGCGAGGCGGGCGAGGCTGGAGAGCGTGGCCTGAAGGGGCACCGGGGCTTCACCGGGCTCCAGGGGCTGCCCGGGCCCCCCGTAAGTGCTGGGATTTGGGACCACAGCCCTCCATATGTCCCAAATCCTACATCCCACACCCCAACCCCACATCTCCCGTGGGATCCCAAATCCTCCATCCTCCCATCCTTCCCAGGGTCCTTCTGGAGACCAGGGCGCTGCCGGACCCGCGGGTCCCGTCCGGGCCCAGGGTAAGTCCTGGAATTTTGGGGGAGAAAGGGAAAAGGAGGCGCCCCTGGATCGGTGCCACGCCTGGAGGTGGCAGCCCCATCCCTGCTGTACCCTGAGCCCTTTTTGGGGTTTTTCAGGGTCCCCCCGGCCCAGTGGGCCCCTCAGGCAAGGATGGCTCCAATGGGATGCCCGGACCCATCGGCCCCCCTGGACCCCGCGGGAGGAGCGGTGAGCCCGGCCCGGCGGTGAGTGGGGACACCGGGGAGAGGGGATCCGGGAGGGGTGGGATCCTGCGGGGAGAGGGGATCCAGGAGGAGAGAGGGATCCTGCAGGGGAGAGAGGATCCAGGAGGAGAGGGATCCTTGTGAGAGAGAGGGGATCTGGGAGGGGAGGGATCCGGGAGGAGAGGGGATCCTGCAGGGGAGGGATCCTGTGAGAGAGAGGGGATCCAGGAAGAGAGGAGATCCAGGAAGAGAGGGGATCCAGGAGGGGAGGGATCCTGTGAGAGAGAGGGAACCTGCGAGGGAGGGATCCTGCGGGGGACAAAGGGATCCTGTTGGGGACAGAGGGATCCTGCGGGGATCAGAGGGATCCAAGCCCCGGCTGATCACCCCATGACCGCTCCTCCCTCCCACAGGGCCCGCCCGGGAACCCCGGCCCGCCCGGCCCCCCTGGGCCCCCCGGCACCGGTATCGACATGTCGGCGTTCGCGGGGCTGGGGCAGCCCGAGAAGGGCCCCGACCCCGGGCGCTACATGCGGGCGGACGAGGCGGCGCCGGGGCTGCGGCCGCACGACGCCGAGGTGGACGCCACCCTCAAGGCCCTCAACAACCAGATCGAGAGCATCCGCAGCCCCGAGGGCTCTCGCAAGAACCCGGCCAGGACTTGCCGAGACATCAAACTCTGCCACCCTGACTGGAAGAGCGGTGAGAGGCTCTGGCTGTGTGTCCGTGTCCATCTGTGTCCATCCCTTTGTCCATCTGTGTCCATCTCTGTCCATCCCTCCCTCCATTCCTTTGTCCATCTGTGTCCATCTGTGTCCCATCCCTGTGTCCCTCTGTGTCCCCCCCTTCCTCCTTGTCCCCTCCACCACCCTCTCGGCCACCAAGGCCCATGCTGACCTCCTTGCTGACCCCACTGCTGGTCACTCACTCACCACACTGACCCCCTTGCTGACCCCACCATGGGCAGTCACTCACTGACCCTGCACCTTCCATCCACAGGTGATTACTGGATTGACCCCAACCAGGGCTGCACCCTGGATGCCATCAAGGTCTTCTGCAACATGGCCACGGGGGAGACGTGTGTGTACCCCAGCCCCGGCAGCATCCCCAGGAAGAACTGGTGGAGCAGCAAGGCCAAGGAGAAGAAGCACGTCTGGTTTGGCGAGACCATCAACGGCGGCTTCCACGTGGGTGTCCGGGATGGACATGGAGGGGAAGCAGGGGCTGGAGTTTCACAGAAGAGTTGGAGCTGATTACCTTCCTGGGGGTGGAATTTTTGGTGGTTCTATCAGATACTGGGTGATTTGAGGATTATATGGAAATCTTGGAGCTGATGTCCATCCTGGGGGTGGAACTGCTGGTTGTTGGATCAGAAACAGTTAATTTAGGGGATTTTACTGAAACTTTGGAGTTGATGTCCATCCTTGGGGTGAAATAGGGGGTGTTTGGATCAGAACTGGTTGATCCAGTGGACTTTATGTAAATCCTGGAGCGGTGCCCTTCTTTGGGGTGAAATTTATAGGGTTTGGATCAGATATTGGTGGATTTAGGGATTTTATGGAAAACTGGGAGTGATGTCCTTCTTTGGGGTGAAAGTGGATCAGATATTGGTGGATTTAGGGATTTTAAGGAAAACTTGGAGCGATGTCCTTCCTTGAGGTGAAATTGATGAGTTTTGTACCAGAACCAGTTGATTTAGAGACTTTCATGGAAATCTTGGCATCAGGCCATGACAGTTTCCAGGTCTGGGAAGGCAAACTGTGGAAATTCCCCCAAAATCCCCCCAAAAAAAGCCCAAAATCCCCCAAAAAATCCATCTGAAAGCTTCCCTCCCCCCTGCAGTTCAGCTATGGCGCTGAGGAGCTGGCACCCAACACGGCCAACATCCAGATGACCTTCCTGAGGCTGCTGTCCACCGAGGGCTCCCAGAACGTCACCTACCACTGCCGCAACAGCGTGGCCTACCTGGACGAGGAGTCGGGCAGCCTGAGGAAGGCACTGCTCATCCAGGGCTCCAACGACGTCGAGATCCGCGCCGAGGGCAACAGCAGGTTCACCTACAGCGTGCTGGAGGACGGCTGCACGGTGCGTGCTGGGGGGAGAGAGGGGGAAATTGGGGGAAATCCGTAAATCGCGGGGTTCACCACATAGGGAGGAACCTGGGAGCTCAGAGAGAGCAACCTGGGAGGTGACAGCATCTTGTCACCAAGCACCACCAACCCGTGAGGGGACAGCATCTTGTCACCAAGTATCAGCAGGCCAGGATTTGGGTAACACCTCCAGCTGGCCGTGGTGCTCCAGGGATGGGGACTCCAAACCCCATTTTCCAGTGTTTTCCCCTCAGAAATACACTGAGAAACGTGGCCCTTCTTGGTTTAACAATGAAATGGGGCTCAAATTGAGATTGGGAAGGTTCTAGGAGATTAATAACCCCATTTTTCTGATGCTAATGATAAATTTGGGGCTCAAACTGAGATTGGGAAAATTATGGAGGATTAAATAACCCCATTTTTCCAATGCTAATGATAACTTTGGGCTCAAACTGAGATTGGGAAGGTTCTGGAGGATTAAATAACCACATTTTTACCCATTTTTTTCCTTATAAACACACCAAGAAGTGGGGCCCCTCTATGCCTGATGACAAATTTGGGTTCCAACTGGGATTTGAAGGGTTTGGCGAGGATGCAACAGGTTAACTGACCCCATTTTTGTCCATTTTTCCCTCAGAAACACACGGGGAAGTGGGGCAGGACTGTCATTGAGTACCGCTCGCAGAAGACCTCGCGCCTGCCCATCGTGGACATTGCACCTATGGACATTGGGGGACCTGAGCAGGAGTTTGGGGTCGACCTCGGCCCCGTCTGCTTCTTGTAAAAAAAAAAAGGATTTTTTTGGTGTGGTTGTTTGTTTTTGGTTGTCGTGGTTTTTGTTTGGTTTGGTTTGGTTTTTGTTTTTTTTTTAAAAAGCCCGGCCTGATTCCTTAAAAAAAGAAAAAAACCACAAGAAACGGGATCTACCCCAAAAAGGAGCTGAGAAGTTCTGCACTGAAAGGGCTCACCCCGAATCAGGGAGCAACCACCTCATCCCAACACCAGAATCAAAGGAAAAACCCGTTAATATTTATTTATTCTCTTCCTGGAAGACCTGTTTTTGAGGTCAGGTGGAGGTGGGAATGTCAGTGATCCCTTTTTCCCTGAAAAAAAAAATGGGATTTCACCAATCCAGGTATCAAAAATCCCCTCCTCATCCCGAATTTTCCCCTTTCCCCCCAGCAGGAGTGTTCATGTATAATATGAGTTAAAAAACACACAAAAAAATCAAAAAATGGTGCTATTCTTGTAAAACAAGTCTGTATTTTTTAACATCTGTTGGTATAAAATGAAAAAAAATCTAAAAAAAAAAACTTTTGGTCGAAAGTAAAAGTTGAGTTGAGTCTCTTTTTTTTGGGTGTGTTTGCAGTAATTCAAATATTTCCTCCCCATTTCAGCCACCATAAAGTTCTTTAGGTTGGGAAAAAAATCCTATTAAAATCCTCATTTTGGGTTAAAATTGCACATTTTTTGGGTTGGGTTACTTCAAGCTAAGGAGGAAGAGGGGGGCGAAATCCCCCAGAAAAACCAAAAAAAAAAGAAAAATTTTAAAGTGAAAAATTTTGAAGTAGAAATTCTTGGAAAAGCAGGAGGTTTACTTGTGGAATTCTTGTCCTATAATTAGGATCGGGACAATCCCGGTGTCACCAGGGCAAGGGGTGGCTGTCCCCTCCTCCCCACGAATTTTATCATGTTTTCTACCTGCAAAAAACTAATTTTTGAGGCTGTTTTGCAGCACTGGAAGTAGGAGACTCCACTCTTGCTGTGCCACAGAAAATCCCACATGGAAATTCCTCTCCTCACCAGGCTGTTCTTTACAGGCAAAAAGCTCAGAAATGGGATTTTTTTAATGATCTTGACAAAAATCAGCCCAGTGACCCTGAAGAGCCCCAAACCTGCTCAGATGTCTCCTGCAAGAGGCCCCGGGCTGCTCCTGGGTGTGGAATTCCTGAGTTTCACCCCAGTTCTTTTGGGTCAAAACTCCTCTTTTTACCTTTGTGGATGGCAAAGCTTCTCTTGGAGAAATTATAACTCAAAAAGATGTTTTAAAAACAGCTTTTAAAAAGCCATTTTGGGGCAGAATTTGAGTTTTAGACCCTCCCAGCTTCAAGTGCAGCAGTTGCCAGTCGTGGCCAAGCACCAAAACATTGGCAGGGGAAATTCATTAAGGAGGATTGGGGGATTAAAGAGGATTTTCCACCCAAAAGTGCCCTTTGAGACGCTCTCCTAATGATGGGGGCTCTGCACCAAGGGTTTGGGGTCAAATCTTTCCCCTCCTGGTGCAGCCAAGCAGCAAATTCAGGGGTCCCTCCTGGGGGCAGCCCCCCCAAAAAACCCTCCAGGATCCTTGGAAAAGTGAGATGGGCTGGGGGCAAAGAGGGGGAAACGGAATGAGGGGAGACCCCCAGAAAATCAGGACTAAACCCAGCCAGGAGGGGAAGAATATGGAGAAAAAGCAAAGTTTGGGATTTCTTCCTTTTCCTAAAAAAAAAAGGGAAAACTCAGTGGGAATTGGTCACCGGGGAAGGAGGTTGGGATTGGGATTCTGGGCACTGGTCCCACCTGGGAACAGGCACCTGGTCGAGTTTTTTCCCCCTCATTTTCCCCCAAAAAATTCTGGGAAGAGCTGGGAAAAATGGGATTTTTCAGCCTGGAGAAGGGAAGGTTCCAGGGTGACCTTTTAGGAGAGCTGGGGACAGATCTGGGATAAAGGACAGAGGGACAGGACATGGGGAGTGGCTTCCCTCTGGGATCTGGAGGTTTGGGTGGGATTTTGGGAAGGAATTCCTCCCTGTGCGGGCAGGGAGGCCCCAGGATGAAATTCCCAGAGGATTCCCCATCGCTGGGGAGGAGTTTTATCATCCCCCCAACCCATTTTGGGATTCTGCAGAAATCCATCAGCAAACAGGGATTTTGGGGCAAAAAACACCACAGGAGCAACCCCAGCAGAGCACTGGATTTAGGACAAATCCAGAGCTTTTCTTTAAAAAAATAAAGGACAGCACATGGAAAGATCCAAATAAGGTTTATTGAAGAATTCAGCCCTACAAACGCCGCAGGGGCAGGAATCTCCTGCTGGAAAAGGGAGCAAAGTGTGGATTTTGTGCCACTGTCACCCAAAAATCCAGTAATTTTTCCACCGAGGAAGGATCCCCTCCCATGTAGCTGTGTCTGGCTCCCGAATCCCACGGGAAAGGAGGGCTGAAATTCCAGAAAAAAACCTCCCAAAAAGGGGCAAAATGCCAAAGGGCTGCGGGGGCTGGGCTGGCAGCTGGGTTTTGCTCGGGATAGCGGCTGGCAGGAATGTCCAGCTCCCGGCAGGGAGGCCTTGGAATCCCAGCCTCCCACAGAACCCCCTCCAATCCCCGCTGCTTTGCGAAGTGGAGCACAAAAAGCAGCAAATTCCCAGATTTCAAACCCCAGGGAAGAGCCTCTGGATGCCAAAGGGGTCGGAGCCACGGGGGGAAAATGAGGGAGAAGTTTATTCCAAAGGTTTGGGTTCCTTTGCCTCCTTCTAGGGTGTAACAGAGGCTCATTCCAGGTGGGAATTCTCCCTTTTTTGGGGTCCTGAGGTGATGCCACCATTGAGCAGGAAAACAAACTCATTTCCCCTGAAAAAAAATAAACCCATTTACTCTCAAAAATTAAATCCATTTACCCCAAAACAGCCTGACGGTGCCAAGCTTCCAGAACAGGTGCAAACCACTGCAAATCTCTGGGATTTCAGCCCTCAGTTCAGGAGGGGAAGTTCCAGATTCCTTGGCAGGAAGGAAGGGAAGGAGCACCCCCGGCAGGGCGCCAGAGGAGGTGCGGGTTTGTCCCCGCAGAGCCACTCATGGTCCCTGTGGTGCCCTCAGGGCGTCCCCCGGGCCGGGGCCGTGGAGTTGGAGCTGCAGTCCAGGTAGTGGAAGGTCTCCAGGGTGCTCTGGGCGCTGTGGCCGATGTAGGAGAGCTTCACCGAGGTCCTGGCAGGGCAAAGGGACAACCCAGCAGGTTTGGATTCATCACAGACTCCTCTTTTCCTCAAAAAACCCCAGATTCCTGAGGGTTTTGGTGAAAAGGTGGGGATTGCAGAAATTACAGCCTCTGGAAGGAGCTGTGTGCTCCACCCCATATTTACTCCCCTGGGCCGGATTAAAGCCTGACCCTGAGGTGGATTTGGGGAAAAATTCAAGTAGGATTTTCTCCCTGGGGCCCGAATCCGTGGCTGGAATTCCCTTAGGATTCAGGAACCACAGAACAGAATCTTTAAGGTGGGAAAACAGCTCCAAGAACCCAGAGCAGTAGCGGCACCCACCTCATGAGAATCACGATGTTGTGGACCTTCACCTTGGGCAAAGTGCAGAAAAAACTGGAAAAGATCAAGGAAATTGGTCAGCAAGTGAGAAGCTTGAAGAATTTGGGATTTTTTGGCAGCTCCTGCTGGTATTTTTCACTTTGGTGTTAACAAAACCATCTCACAGCACCTTGAGAAAATTCCTGGCAAAGGAATTGAGTAGGAAAAGTAAGTTATTTACAATAAATTTCCCAAATTTTAACCAAAGCAGCTCCACCCCTCTCCCTCCCCAGGTATCTCCAAGGAGCAGTAAATTCTTACTACACATAGGACAGGGATCCACCCAGCTCTGCCTTCACGGTGAAATTCACCTGCAACAGAGCGGAAAATCAGATTTCAGCGCAGCTTCATCACCTTTCAACCCCATTTCTGAGGGAGCGCACAGAGCAAAAGCAGCTGCGGCCCCTGGGCACTGAAATCACGAGGTAAACTCGAAGAGCTCCCAGTCAGTACCAGTTTGTCTCTCAGGGGCTGGATGCTGGAGACGTTGGTGAGCTGCTGCCTGCCCACCACGGTGTTCATGTACTGCACCTGGCTGCTCAGGCTGCTCACAGCCACCGAGTAGAAGTTGGAATTCCTGATCCTCAGGGTGGCCTGGAGGGGACAAAAACAACCCTGACCTCGCTGGCTCGTTCCCCTGGGGATTTGTTTTCCCAAATCCATGGAAACTTTACCGTGATGGCCAGGAGGACAGCGGAGTTTTTCCTGTCAAACCACACCTGGACCACTTTGATGCCATCATCGTCCACCAGCACCGAATGGGGGAACAGGAAAAAAATCCCCAGGCCAGACAGCAGCAGGCAGAGCAACACTGAGAGCAGCACATAGAGTTTCCTGGGGAAAAAAAAAACCATAAAAATTAAATTCTTCACCTCCTCTGCAAGATTCATTTCTTAAAAAACCCCATCCCCTGTTTAGTTTCCTTGGAAGACGCACCCAAGAGCTGCTGTCACATTTTTAATATCAAAATGGCTTAAAATCCTCCCTTTGCACATTTGGGGTTGGGCAATGAGCAACCAAAGCAGCATTTCAGGGTCTTTTTGCAGTCGCTCCCAAAACTCCAGTGAGGGGATGGAAGGCGGGAGTGGGTTCGTGGTACTCATGGTAGAAATATTTAAAATCACACTTTAAACCCTATATTTTGGGGTGAAAACAACCTCTAAAGCAATAAAAGAACTCCTCCCTTACGTTCTCTGGGGACGAAGCCGTTGGTCGCTGTAGGGGATCAGAGCCACCAACTCGTTCACCTGCTCTGGGAAGCAAATGGGAATAACACATTAAAAAGTGACCTTTTATGGGAATAACACATAAAAAGTGACCCTTTTTTTTTTGCTGTTTAGAGCTGGATTTTGGGGTGTTTACGCCCCAGAGCAGCAGCCACCTGTGGGGATGCGGCCAGTGCCTTGGCAGGTGGGGCAGGTGACGCTGTCCTGGCCCGTGAACTCCATGTAGGGAATCTTGACCCCGTCCTGCACAGGCTCCTGTCTGACCAACACCTCCTCATCCTCCTCATCCTCGGGCCTCCTGTGGCTCAGGGCGGCGCTGGCAGCAGACAGGGAACGCACAGAGCCCATGGTGGTGGTGATGGGGATGGCTGTGTCACCTGGGAGAGGCGGCAGGAGCAGCTCTGGGCTGTTAAAGGGGGTTTTGAGCCATTTCTAAGCTACAGTCCCAAAGCCACCACAAAGTGTCCCCATCCACAAGGGCTTCCTTGGAGAAGGAGACACCTTGATGGGCTCCATTTCCAGCCGCCCAAAACCCAGCTCTGCCCAGGCACCACCTCCTCCACAGAGAGTAGTATCTCCTCAGGCAGCCCCCGCCCCAAAACACAGCTCCGGGGCTCGGAGCGTCCCCTCAGGAACAGCCCAGAGCCCCTGAGACCTCCCGAGAGGAACAGGCCCCGCTGTGGACCCCACCTCAGAGACTCCCTCATCCTCAAGGTCCCCCTCCCTCAGGAACCGCCCTTTGAAGACCCCCTCTCTCATTGACCCCCTCCCTCAGAAATTTCCCCTTCACAGACTCCCACCCTCGGGACCCCCTCCCTCAGAGCCCCCCTGTCCCGACGCGCCCCTCACAGACCCCTTCCCTCAGCGCTCTCCGCCAGGGGGCGCCCCTCTCCCGCCGCCGCCGCGGCCCCGCCCCCGTCCCCGCGCGCAGCCGCTGTCGCTATGGCAACTGCGCGAGACGGGGTGGGCGGGGGATAGCCATGACCCCGCCCATTGCTCTCCACGCGAGATGGGCGGTGTTACCCCTACCACGCCTACCTGATTGATAGTACGCCACAAGGGAGGGCGGGGTTTAGAGAGCCACGCCCCATCGTTTCACCCAAAGCGCACGCGCCAATTATCAGGGGTGAGGACGCTGACCACACCCTTCATTTGCATGTAATAGGCATGGTCGGGGTCGCGCACGCGCAGAAGCAACGCGTGGTTCCAGTTGGGCGTGACAGGGCGTGGTAGGGCGGGGCGTGACGTAAATCGAGCGCGTGCGCGCGGCTGGGGCGTCCCTTCTGGAGCGCGCATGCGCGGGGGAGGGGGGCCCTGGAACCAGTATGGAGCTCATGAGCCCCAGTTTGGGGATCCCTGTCCCAGTATGAGCCCCCTCAGACCAGTACAGACTCGGGCTGCACCAGTGGGAGAGCCCTGCTCCCGGCACGGAGCGGCCCCACACCGGGACGGAGCCGTCCCGAGCGGTCTGAGCCCCCCTGTCCCGGTACGGAGCTGTCCCGAGCGGTCCGAGCCCCCCCTGTCCCGGTACGGAGCTGTCCCGAGCGGTCCGAGCCCGCCCGTCCCGGTACGGAGCGGTCCCGAGCACTCAGGGCCCCCCTGTCCTGCTACGGATTGGTCCGAGCAGTGTGAACCCCTCTGTCCCGGCCCAGCCCAGCATCACCTCCAGCACCCCTCAATTTCTGGGGAAACGCCCCCAGGCCATTCCCTCCCACCTCCCCCCCAGCTCCGACAGCTCCCGGGTCCGTTTTCCTTCGATAAATTCCCTCCCGTGGGACTTTTTCCCGCCACACCCCAGAGAAAACCGATGGAAAAAGGAATCCCTCCCTCTCCCAATCACCCAAACTATCAAAATCAAATTCACGGCAAAATTAAAATATTTTGTGAACTCCAGAGGCACCGCCTGCCCGGCCTGTGCGTGTCCCGTGGAAATTTTATGGATCATTTATTCTCTCCTTCCCAGGAGCGAAATTTCAGGCGGGGGGAGAATTCCCGGCTCTCCTTCCTTCCCGCACCGTCCCGGCGGCTGCGGCATGAGGGGCTGGAAAAAGAGAAGGGAGAGGGATTGGGAAAAAAGAAATCCCTGCCAGTCCCTTGGGATGCGCTGCGGGATGAGCTCGACCCCGCAGAGAATTCCCAGAGCAGAAAAAGAACCGAAAATTCCCCCCGCAGCCTCCTCTCGGCTCCTGTCGCGTCCTGGGCTGGATCCCGGTGTTTTTACCAAGTTTTTTCTGTCCCCAAACCCAGCGGGAATGGGCGGAAGGGGGAAAAGCCCCTTTTCCAGCCAGCAGGCGGGATTGTGGAAGCGCTTCCCGGGAAATCTCCGCTCTCCCGGGATGGGGCGAGCCCGGACCACCCCCGGAGGAGCCCCGGGATGAGGGAGCGCTGGTCCAAGGACAGGGAAATATCGGATTTGGGCTTTCCCTCTCTTTTCCGTGTGTCCTTCAGGGATTTCTGAGCCCTGGAACGGGATCGTGGAATCGCAGGATTTTTTGGGAGGGACCTTGGAGCTCATCCAGCTCCGTTTGTCCCACACGTGCCGCTCTCCCAG
This sequence comes from Diglossa brunneiventris, assembly GCA_019023105.1. Classification (NCBI taxonomy): domain Eukaryota; kingdom Metazoa; phylum Chordata; class Aves; order Passeriformes; family Thraupidae; genus Diglossa; species Diglossa brunneiventris. The sequence continues at coordinate 67,106 of CM032381.1, forward strand.
GTGCTCCAAGTCCCGTGCAGGGACAATTCCGGGGGGCGCAATGACGATCTTAAAGGTCCCTTCCGAGCCCAAACCATTCCATGAAGATCTGGAGATCCTGCCACTCCACATCCCCGGGCCATCCTCTCCTCCTCTCCCAGCCCCGCCGATCCCTTTTTCAAGGCTGGAGCAGCACAAAAACCGCGGCTCCCGCTCACAGCTCTTGGAATTTCCAATCAGGAATGAAATTCCGTGCAGGAATTAAATCCTCCCGAATCCTGCCCGTGCTGGCTGTCCCGGGGATGCGGAGCAGAGCTGGGATTTGGCCCCAAACCCCTCGTGCCGGGTGAATTGAGGGCAGAAAAGCAGCAGGGAATCAGGAGAGAGGGAGGGAATTTAAACCCTCCTCAGCCTCAAACTTTCCCCGCAGCTCGGGGGGCACAGATTCCTGCCTGGAAAAAGGTAAAAATTTGAATGGAAAATGCGTCCCGCTGGTCTGGTGCATGGCTGTGTCAGTGGGGAAAAGCCTTGGGAGATTTTGGGACATTTTTTTGGCACGGAAAGAGATCATGGAAAGATCCCAAAAGCATCGGGATGGGGACGAACAGCTTCCACCACTCCCCACCCTCCCGAAATCCTTCCGCGCCACGAAATTGCCTCTGATGAGCTCCCATTTATTCCCAGACGTTGTTTTCCCCTCCTCGGCCTCATTAAATCAATTTAAAGGCGATTTCGAAGCGTTTTCCCCACGCAAACCGCGGCGGCTGAACCCGGTGCCCGCGGCTGCGGGGGCTCTGCTGCGCCGGGGGCTCGTTTGCTCCCGGGATTTTGGGTTTAGGGGACACACGATAAACTCTGGAGCAGCAGCAGGGGTTCTCTGGGAGCTCCTCTCGCTGCTTTATTCGGTGCTGCAGGTGGCTGCACCCCGGGTGGGGATTTGAAGAAGGAAAAGGAGAAACGATTTTTTAGACTGGGGGTGCAGCGTGCCCAATCCTTGGGTTGGGGTGGGCTGGGCTGGCTCTGCCCAAAATCCCACATTCCAAGTCACCAATAAGAGGATTTTGGATGGTCAAGGTCGGTTCTTGTTCTGTCCCGAATACTCTCAGGTCCTTCAGGAGCAGCCAAATCCAGGTGTCCTGCGGGTCCCCAGGCTGGGAGCACCCTCGGGGTCTGTGGGGACAACGGGAGCAGCCGGAGCCTGCAAAGAGCCGGGAGTGCTGGGGGGGCACTCTGCTACCGGTGGCGTTTATTCTGTCCCGGTGCAGCACCGAGCACTCACTGGGAGCTGGATCGGCTGCCCGAGCTCATCGGGCTTTCGGGAGGGGTGGCAGCTCCCGGAGCGCCGGGCGTTGGCACCACAAGTGCCCTGCCCAGCGGGGCACTCCCGGTGGGGTAGAAGGGTCGGGGGGCAGCGGGAACGGGGTGGTCAGCAAGGACAGGGTGGGCAGCGGGGCCGGGTGGTCAGCGGGTGGTCAGCGGGGTCCGGGTAGTCAGTGGGTGGTCAGCGGTCCCGGGACCCTCCCGGAAAGCCCGCGCGCTACCGGGAGCCCACGTGCAGCACCACGCCCCCTTCGCCGTCACCGCGCCCATCTCTGTCCTTATATGGCGCTTGTGGGCGTGGCCAAGGCGGTGCCGCGCAGGCAGGGGCGGGGCCGGGGGCGCCGGTTCCCGTCAAAAGGCGGCAGCGGGCAGGGCGGGGGCGGCAGCGGGGCCGGGGTTCAGGTATCGGTACTGGGGGACCCGGGGCTCAGGTAGCGGGCAAGGGACTGCGAAGGTACCGGGGACACCGGGGCCCGGGTTCAGGTACCGGTAGTGGGGTACACCGGGGCTCAGATACTGGGCAGCGGACAGGGGGACACCGGGGCTCAGGTCCCGGACAGGGGACACCGGACTCGGGCCAAGCCCAGCCCTTCTCCGCGCCCGCCGCCCCTGCCGCGCCTCCGGTGCTCCCCGGGACACGGGGGCGGCCGCTGCGGGCGAACCGGGGGCGGCAGTCCGGGGGTACGGGGGCGGTGCGGGGGGCCCGGGGTGACGGGATGGTTCCCAGCTCCCGGGCTGCCCCCGGCGGCAGCAGCGACATGGCCCGGGCGCTGAGGCTCCCCGGTGCTTCCTGGTTTGCGGTTCCCGTGCTGGTTTGGGGGTCCCTGGTGTGTCTGACCCCCTCAGTGCCCTGGGAGGGGTCCCCTGTGCCCCCCCCGACTCCCCGTGACCCCCTAAACTGGGGGGTCTTGGGGCTTTACCTGCTAAAATTAGGATCCGCCTTGGGGTTGGGGTGTCCCCGTCCCGTTCTGGGGTGGCTCCTGGTTTTGGGGGCCTCAGCCCGGAGCACCCCCAGAAATCCGGGAGTTCTGGGGTGTTCCGGGGGGTCCCCACCTCCCGGAAAGGCACCGCTGTCCTCCCCCTTCTGGGGCGCCCCCTTTTTGGGGGGCCTTCGAAATCGGGAAATTCCGGGGTGCCGTGGGGTGGTAATGTGAATTTAGGGCTTCCGGTAAGGTGATTTTGGGGTTTCTGGGTGCCGTCGGGTGTTAACGTGAATTTAGGGTTTCTTGTAAGGTGATTTTGGGGTTTCTGGCTGCCGTGGGAGCGTTCATGTGAATTTAGGGTTTCCTGTAAGGTGATTTTAGCGTTTCCTGTAATGTTGATTTTGGGGTTTCTGGCTGCTCTCATGATTAAGCACCCCATTTAAACCCACGTTCGAGGTCCCAGTTCGGGTTTTTTGGGGGGTTTTTGGGGGGCTGAGCCCCCCGGCACAGCATTAATCACCTTACTTCTTGATTCCCCAGTGCCTTCCCATATTTTGGAGGATCCCGAGCCGTGCCAGCCCCAAGAAAATCAAGGTACGGGGGGATTTTTATGCACCAGGAATTGAGGGATCGTCTCTGGGTATCCCAGAAGTGTTTTTGGGGCGGTTTGGGGTCGGCAGAGGCGGCTGAGCCGCTCCTTCCTCTCCTTTTCAAGGCTGGAGCTTTGAGAAAAGTTGGGTGTTCTTTCTCGGAAAGAGGTTTTCGGGAGAAGCGACGTTTTTGCGGCGTCTCCTCCTCCCCCGGAGCCGCCCGTGACTCATCTTCCTCCGGCTGGGGAAGGAGCCGCGGCCGCGGCGGGACAGGAAAATCCCGGGAAATTGCTGTTTAAATTGCGGTTAAACCCGGGAAAAATCCAGGGAGGTGATGGGAAAGCAAGGTGTGAGCTGAGCAAAAATCCCGGGAAATTGGGGCTTAAACCCAGGGAAGAGGGAGGAAAAATCCAGAGAAGTGATGGGGAAATCAAGGGGAGCAGGAATCCCAGGACATTACGATTAAATCCAAGGAAATCGGGCAGTGAGGGGAGAAAAGTCCAGGGAAATTAAAATTAAACCCGCAGGTGAATGAAAAGAAATCCAGGGAAATATGGGGGAAACCAAGGGGAGGAAAAATGGCATAAATAAATAAAGTTTTAAAAGGCCTGGTGTTGGGCTGGACCTGGTGGAAATGGGGTGAAATAAAGGGGGGAAAAAGGGCAGGGTGAGATTTGATTCCCTCTGGAGTCCTGGAGCAAGGAAAATCTGGGATATGATGATGCAGATGATGATGAGGATGATAGGAGATGTCTGCCCCAGATCTCCAGGGTGTGACCAGATCAGGACTGAGATGTCCTAGCAATAACAAAAATTCCAAAAATCAGATTTTTCCCAGGTAAAAACACACCTGGGGTCGTGGCTGGGGTTTGTTTCCCTGGATCCTGCTCTGTTTAGGAGGAATAAATGGAAAATCCAAGTGTTTTTTTTCCCCATTTAATGGCTAATCCTGCTCCAGAGAATAATTTTTAACTTCTTGTGGCTGAGCCAAAGCAGAGCCAGCCTGGCCCCAGCTCCCTGAGGGGAAATTCTGGAATTGTCAGGGATTGGGAGAGGGAAAATCCTGGTTGGAGGTGGGCTGGGATGGAAATAGGAGCCTAAAAAGGAGAGGAATAGGAATGGAAATGGTTCTGAGAATTAAAAATAAAATGAATTCAGGGACATGGTGAAAGTGAGGGGTGAGAGGAGAAAAAATCCAGGGAAAATTTGAGGAGAGCAAAGGGAGCAAAAATCCAGGGAAATTAAGATTAAACTCAGGTCTGAATGGAACAAAAATGTGCCAGGGGAGCACTTCCAGGATGTCCCCGCTGCCACCCCCTCATTTCCAGCCTCTGCTGACTCAGCTCCTCCTTGGGCCTATTTCTCTTATCTTGGCCCTTATCAGCTCAACCCTCGCCCTTTTTCCCTGCTAATAAATGGAAAAGGGTGGAAAACAACACCTGGATTTTTATCCGGGCGCCGAAGGCGTTTCCTCCTTCCCAGGAACCCCAGGAGCTGCTCCAGGATCTCCTGGGCAGGGATTCTCCTTGCCTGGAGCCATTCCTGGGCCTGTTCCTGCTTTCCCCTGGGTGGAAAAGGGGATTTCTGGCACGTGAAGCCTCCCTCATTTTTCTCTGGAAAAGTTTAAGCCGTTTCCTGAGGCTTTTCCCACCTTCTCCGTGCCCCAGGCGTGGCTGCTGCTCCAATTTCCCAATTCCAGGCGGCAACAGCTCCGGCTGCTGCATCATCCCCCTCCTCCTCCTCCTCCTCCCTCCTTGGGCAGGTTGAGCTTCTGGGGAATGAGAATTCCTTTTTCCAGAGGGCACATCCCAGGGAAGGGAAAGGACAGGGATGTGGGGCCTCCAAAGGCTCCTTTTCCAGCTCCAAGGGGGGATGTTCTGTGAAAATTCCCTTTTCCTCCCAGGGAAGGGACAGGGATTTGGGCTCTTTGCTGCCCCAGGGAGCTCCCTAAAATCCATTCCTCCTCCCAGATATCCCTCCCGTCCCCATAAATCCCCTGTTCCAGAGCCTGACAAGGCCCAGCTCCATTTTTAGGACATGTCCTCTGGCCTTGGGCTCACCTGGGAGGGGACAGCAAATCCCAGATTTCCTGGGAATTGCCACAGCTGGGAATCACCTGTGTGGCTCCACACCTTCCCAGGGCTGTTTCCAGCACAAAAAGAGGATTTTACTCCTCAGTGTGGGGCTGGTGCAGCCCTTCCACCTCTGCTTTGGGAATTTTTCCATAGGGAGAGCCCTTCCCAGCACAGTTTTTCTGGAATTTTGGGGTCTTTTCCCATTTCCTCCTAGTGTCCTATGCCTGAGGGAGTCCTGGGCTCTACAATCCCTTCCTGAGGGGCTGGGACCCTCCAAGAATTCCATGGGAAAAACCTGGATTTGTGTCCTGCTGCTGCCCAGGGTGGCCCTGGGGACACTGCCTGGGACAGGGCACAAAAATTGGGACTTTGGAGCTGTTTCATTCCTGGAAAGGCCCCAACCCCACATGGGATCCCAAGACCATGGATTCCAGACTCTTCCTTGGAATCCTGGAAAATCCTGAGTTGGGATCATCCACTTCAAACCCTGGCCCTGCACTGGACACAAAAATCCCAAGTATCCATGAGCATTCTGCAAAAATTTCTTGTGCTGCAGCAGCCTCAGGGCCCTGCCCATTCCCTGGGAAGCTTTTCCACCCTCTGGATCAGGAATTTTCCCTAAAATCCACCCTAAACCTTCCCAGGGGTCCTGCCCCAGCATCTTCAGATAATCCTTGCTCCAATCCTGGGATTTAAGGTTGGAATTCCCCAAATTCCAGCTCCTCTCCCCAATCCCTGTTTTTGGGGCAGATTTCAGGGGAATTTTGCTGGAATTTTGCTGGAATTTTCCTCCCTCTGGGGCAAAAAAAAAAAAAGCCCCAAGGGAGGCTCCAGACTGTAAAAAAAATAATCCATGTTGGGAATTCCTGGGAATTGTGATTTCCCGGGGTGGCTTTCTCTCTCCGGAGGGTGACGGAGCAAAAACCTGTTTGCGAATATTTCGAAATCCAGGGAGAAGCTCCGGAGGAGTTCTGGAATTTCCCACAAGCAGGGGCAGCTTCTGCCTGTCAGCCTTCCCTGGATTTTGTCTGGGATATGAGAGGAAGGAATCGGACAGCCTGAAATTAGGGATTAGGGGGATAAAGGAGTAAGGGGAAGGATTTGGGGCAGGAGGAGGAAATCCAGGAAGGGTTCAGGAGACACAGGGAAGATTCTGTGGGAAAAATTCCCATTCCTGTTTTTTTTTAAATTTTTCCTTGGAAAAGGGGGAAAGCTTCTCCATGGAATGACCACAGTGGTGCTGGAGGGATCTTTTTTTGGGGTAAAATCCCAGGAAAAGCTGGGCTCGGTTGGATTTTCCCATTTAGAAGGAGCAGTGGGATGTATTTGGAGCCCAGGGAATGGCAATCCAAGGGTTTAGCCTGGAATATTGCAAATTTTTTATGGGATAGAGAGAAAACCAGGATCTGTGCATCCCAAATTCCTCACCCCAGATTTCCCTCCTGTGCCAGGGCTGGGAGCTCTGGAGTTGCCAGGCTCGTTTTTCCCAGCTGGAATTCCCGGGGCGTTGGATCTGTCCCTGCTCTTTGCTCTGATTCCGTTGGGAAACTTTCACCCCTTCCCTCTCCCGGCTTTCCATGGATTTTTATTCATCTGGAATGTCCCAGTGCAGAAGCTCCTGTGGGGTTTTGGGAATTCTTTGTTTGGGGATGCTCCAGCCCAGCCCCAACCCCGAGGCCCGTCTGGGAAAATCCAAAATGAAAACAAAATTCCAAAGGAATTAAAGGAATGAAGGTGAAAATCCAGGCTTTGGTTGGGAATGGTGGCAGAGGAGAGCTGGGAATGCTCTCCCAGGAAATTCCCCAAAATCCGGATCTTGGCCCAAAATCCCCCTCAGGAATCCCTGGAAAACAGCCCCAAAGCAGAGGGAATTATTTAATTGGGAGTTTAATGGGATTTAATGGATTTAAAGGTGCAGCTGGAATTTGGGAATGGGAAGGTTTGGAATGGGAAAAAAAACACTTTTTTTTTTTCTCCTTTTTTAAAGGAAAACATTCCAGAGGCACCAGGAATTTTTAAGGAGCCTTGGGGTTGTTAAGTGAGCCTCTCCCAACCCCAGAGCTTTCCCAGGATTCCAGAATCCCAAAAATCTATCGAAATTTTTTTGGGCGGTTTTAATGCCCAGAGCCAATGGGAATAAAAATTCCTTGCCCAAATCAGGGAGAATCCAAGGAGAAATCCTGAATTTTAGGGATAATTTTACACTGAGCCCCCGACTTTGCCCCAGATCAGGTGGAATTAAAAGCAAAGCCACGACAAATCCCATTTTTTTCCCCTCCCAGCCATGGACCTGGGTGCCTGCAGCACCTCCGTGGCCGATCCTGCCGGGGAGTGCGAGCGCAGCGTGCCCAGGGTCTGCGGGGTCTGCGGGGACAGAGCCACCGGCTTCCACTTCAACGCCATGACCTGCGAGGGCTGCAAGGGCTTCTTCAGGTGGGCCTGGGTCTCTGGGAATGCCCCATCCCAAAAAAACCTGAAATTCCAGGTGGTGCTGCGTTCCCATGGTGTAAAGGGGGGAAAATCGTTGATTTCTTTTGTGGGATGGGTTTTTTCCCTGTTTCTCCAGGGTTTTTCATGGATCTGGGAGCCTTGCAGCACTCCAGGAAAAAGGTGGAGTGTGGGAAAACTCCCCTGGGGTCACAAATTGGGATTTTTCCCAAAAATCCCTAAAAAAAGCCCTAAAACCTCAAAATAACTCCGGGACTGGGGGATGAGGAAGGACAGGGGATCCCCTGGAGCAGCTCTTCCCAAAATCCAGTATTTCCAGGGAATTCTGCTGTCCCCCTTGGGAATTTTGGGTCACCCTGGGAATTCTGCCCCCATCCCCACTCCCTGCTGAAGCCCTCCCCAGCACCCAGCACCAATCCCTCATTCCAGGCCAGGAATGAGGCTTGGAATTCTCTATTTTTAGCCCCTGGGATCCCAAATCCGCCTGGGAATGGGTGGCTCAGGAAAGTTTCCATGGAATTCCAGCCCAGCCTGGCTCCAGTGTCACCCTGGGAGCCTTCGGAGCCACCCAAGCTGCAATTTTCATTCCAAACCTGGAATTTTGGCCTGCCCCGAGCCCTGGGAATGTTTTTCCCTGCTCCAAGGCCGCGTTGTTTGTGTATTCCCAGCCTTTCCTTGGGTTTTTGTGGGGAAAAAAGAAGCTTTTTGTGCACCAAAATTGGGGATTTTGGGGTGTCCAGGGCTGAATTCCAAGCACTGGGATTGTGTTTCCCCACTGGGAGCAGCAAAATTCCAAAGGTTTTGTAGGAATGGGGGGAAACAGGGCCCTGCCATCCATTTCTTCTGGGATGAATTCCCAAAAATCCCAAATTCCCGGCAGGAAAAGGCAGAGTGCAGCCACTTTGTTTACCTCTCCCTTTCTAAAAGCAGCTTTTAATTCCTGGGGCTGCAGTCAGAGGAAATCTTGAAGATTTTTACCCAGATTTTATTCTTTTACCCATTTTTAAATATTTTACTTTATATTTTACTAAATATTTTATTTGATTACCCATATTTGATATTTTAACCTATATTTGACATAGTTTACCCCTATTTAATACTTTTTTTTACCCAGTTTTGATATTTTTTACCCATTTTTTTATCTGAGTATTGGCCTTGGACACTTCCAGGGATGGAGATGCAGCCACAGCTTTTCTGGGAATTCTATTCCAGGGCCTCACAGGGAGGAATGTCTTCCCAATATCCCATCTACCACCTTTGGCCTGGGAAACTCTGGCTCTGACCCTTTGTGCTGGGAAGATTCTGATCATTTTTCCTCGGAAGTTTCTGGCCTTGACCCTTTGTCCTTGGGATATTTTGGCTCCGACCCTTTACTCCAGGAAGATTTTGGCTCTGACCTTTTGTTCTGGAAGGTTCTGACCCTTTTTCCTTGGAAATTCTGGCTCTGGCCATTATTCCTTGGAAGGTTTTGGCTCTGCCCCGTTGTGCTGGCAGGCTCTGACCCTTTTCCCTGGGTTATTTTGGCTCTGACCCTTCGTCCCGGTGGCTCCACGTTCCCATTCCACTGTGGTTTCCCTGCAGCTCAGGGTTGTCATTTTCAGGCTCCTTTCTCTGTGTCCTGCAGCGAGAATTCCTCTCCCTGCACACCCAAAATGTGCTCAGGCCAGTTCTGCCAGCAAAGCCGGGCTTAGGGCCGCTGGGTTTAAACCACACGGCCCCAGCTCGGGTTTATTTTGCTGCCGGGGGGGTTCCTCTGCAATCCTGCAATCCTTCCTCCCTCCTGGCCTTAAAAATCCCTCTTTAGACCCAAAAACCTTCTTAAACCTACAGGCTGGGCTGGGCTTAGAGCAGCCTGGTTTAGTGGAAGGGAATCAAGCTGGGTTTAAGGTCATTTCCCCCAAACCATTTTGGGATAAACCCTTGGGTGTTTCCCTGGGGGAAATTTTCCTTTTCCAGCAGTGCCTGAAGCTCCCAACGCAGCTGATTTGGAGCATCAGCCAAACCAGCAGGAATGGAGCCCAAAAAGGGTTTTTGTCCCTTTTCCAGGAGGAGCATGAAGAGGAAGGCCATGTTTACCTGTCCCTTCAGCGGCGAGTGCCACATCACCAAGGACAACCGGCGGCACTGCCAGGCCTGCCGGCTGAAACGCTGCCTGGACATTGGCATGATGAAGGAGTGTGAGTGTGCAAGGGCTGTGAGTGTGAGTGTGTGAGGGGTGTGAGTGTGAGTGTCCCGCCCCAGGGAATGCTCGTGGGGCTGTGGCTGTGCCTCTGCCACCTCCCTGGTGCCACAGGGAACCTCCCAGGGATGCAAAGGGCAGAGGAAGCAGCAGGTAATGATTGAGAGGAGCTGGTTTAATGATTCCTTCCGATCCCAGAGTTGTGCTCTCATGGATTCTCCTGGGGGTTTTTTGAGGAAAATCAGCTCCATGGCTCCCAATGGCTCTGAAAATTCTCTTTTCCAGCATCTTCCAGGCTCCACGGGGAGAGCTGGATGAGCTTCCCCATCCCCATGGAGCTGGGTTGGGTTTTCCTCTTCTCCCTCTGGGATTTTTTTTTTCTGGCCCTTTTTTCCATGTGGGATAAAGCAGGGACTTAAGTCAACAGCAGAGGGAATTAAAGCTGTTTTTAAGCCCAGTCCAAACACACAAATGTGGCCCAAATGTTTGTTTTCTCCGGGTGTATTTAGAGATAAGTGGCTTTTAAAAATAAAGCGTGTTTGAGGTGCTGGGGAGGAGCTGGGTGCTCCTGGAGAGCTCCAACCAAACATTTTCTGCTGGGAGATTGTGGCCAGGGTGTCCATGGAGCTGGAAATTCGGGCTATGGAAGCAGGGCCCTTTCCCTGATGTGCTAAACAGGGTGCAAACAGAGCCTGATGTCACCACAGGGCCTCCAGAAAATCAGAATTTGGAGTGTTTGTGAGGGAAAAAAATGCTTACATTTTCAATGATGCTGATGGGAATCCCTGGATTTTATTCTTTGGGATTGGCAGGTTGATGAGGGAGGAAAAGGCCACATCCCACCCTGGCTGTCCCAAGATTCTGGGGAGCTGTCCCTGTTTTTTGAGGAGCCCCTAATGAGGGAAGTGCTTTAATTTGTACCAGCAGCCAATTAATTACCCAGGAAGGGCTGGCAAGTTGCTGGGCAGCAATTCCAGGGGGTTTTCTCCAGGTTTTCTCCACGTTTTCCCCACAGGAGTTAACGTGTAAACAGCCCTGTTAGCAAATCCTGCCTGCATTAACCAAAACTGACCCAGACAGGCTAAAAATAGCAAAAAATGGACTTTGCTGCTGGAAAAATGAGGGAGGACGAAGGGTTGGGGTTATTTTTAGGTGGAAGAAGGGAATCAGGAAGGTTTTGAGGCCTTGTTTTTCACAGGGTGTTGGAATTCAGGGCTGGGAATGTGGGGTAGGGAGGAAGAAGAGGAAGAGGAGCAGGGCAGACCCTCGAGCTGGGGATAATTTGGACTCTTCCCCACCTCTGGAATTTGGGGTTTGTCCCAGTTTGGGGCAGGAGGAGCTGGGTCTGGCCAGCTGAGGGGTTTGGTGACCCCAACTCTCCCAGCCCTGTGCCAGGCCCAGGTCACCACGTGGCATTTCCAGCCCCCAGCTTGGGCAAATATTTGTGGTTTTCTGCCTGTCTGGGGACAAGCAGGGCAGAGAAAATCCCTCCAGGCCTTGGGATTTGGGAATTCTCAGCCAGGGCCTGTCCCCTCCTCACAGGATGGCCTGGGAAATCCGGCCTTTCCCACCTGCTGGGATGCCAAAAAATGTGGAATTACCCCTTCACTGCATTCTTCCAGCTGCCTGCAGCTGAGGGAAGGGTGTCTGTCCCTCAGTGATGTCAGGGCTCCCTTGGATCCTTCCCTAATAATCCCTAAAAACTGGATTTTTAACAGCTCCCGCTCTCTGTGCAGCGCCGGGGTGGGTGACCCCGAGCAGGCCCCTGTGGATCTCATGCTTTCTGTGATAAAAACTGGCAAGGGGAAATGGCAAAATCCTGATTTTCCTCCCTGAGGGTGGAGGTGGGAGCAACTTTTCAGCCCCTCCTGAGGTGTCCCAGGCCCCTGTGAGGTTGTGCAAGGCTGGGGAATGGAAAATGGAGAATGGAAAATCGCCCTCGGCCAAAGGAGCAGGCGAGGCCGAGGCCTCCTTGCCTCGAGCTCCTCCCGCTGACCTCTCGCCCCAAATTCCACCTTGGCCCTCCCAGCACGGAGTCCCTGCACCAGAAAACTCAGAAACAGCCCCTGGGGTGTCCCTGCAGAAAGGGCTGAGGAAAGGGAACTCCTTTTTCCTTTCTTCCTCCTCAAAACAGAGCTTTGAGGGGGCTCTGCTGTGACCCCAGCGATTTCTGCAGCTCCCTGCTGCCTTTGTCCCTCCCAGCCCCTCTGAGGCTGCTCAGGGCTTGCAGTGGTTGATAAAAAAGTGAAGATTTGAGCCCAAATTGCCCTCAGCTGCTCCTTTTCCCTGAACAAACAGGCCCAGCCTTGCGTGGAGCCCAACCTTTGGCCGCTGCTGAGTGCCACCACCCCAATAAAAGCCATAAATCCCCAGCTCTGAGTGCCTTGACCTTAAAAATCAGATTAAATCTGCCCTGAAGCAGCGCTGGACACCCCTGGTGGCAGCTGGGAGATGAAGGTTTGGGGATTTGAGAGGGCTGAGCAAACAGGAAGGGAGCAGAGCGGGCACGGCTGGCACGGCCTCGGTGCCCCCAGAGCCTCCCCTGAAAGCACCAAAAACCTCCAAGGCACAGCAGGAAACCGGGGCCAAGCTGTTGTAGGGGCACAAAGGGATTTTCCAGGTGGCAAAAGCGATTTTCCAGGGGCTGGGTGTGGCATCCAGGAGTTCCAATCCCTAATTCCGCCCCTTTTCCTCTCCCAGTCATCCTTACCGACGAGGAGGTGCAGAGGAAGAGGGAGATGATCCTGAAGAGGAAGGAGGAGGAAGCCCTGAGGGAAAGCCTCAAACCCAAACTCTCAGAGGAGCAGCAGAAGGTCATCGACATCCTGCTCGAGGCCCATCGCAAAACCTATGACCCCACCTACTCTGACTTCACCAAATTTCGGGTACTGACCCCAAAAAATCTCTTTCATGCCTCAAATTCCCCCTGCAAAATCCACAGACCCTTCTGCCAGCCCTGTTCCTCAAGAAGTTTTCTCTGTTTTCTCCCCAGCCCCCTGTGAGGAGCCACCCCAGCAGCAGAGGGGCCACAAAATCCTCGTCCCTGCTCACCCAGGACCTGTCCTCAGAGGATTCCTCGGATCTCTTCAGCTCCGAGGCCTTCAGCACATTCCCAGGTGTGCCCCAGCTCCTCCTGGCCCCAAAACGGGGACTGGGAGCCAGGGAGGGACCCCAGGACTCAGCTTGGGCTGGAGGTGACGCTTCAAACGCCCCAAATCCCAGGGGAGGTGAAGGGTTGTGCCAGAGCCCGAATTAACCCTGGCACGAGGCTCTGCCCTGCTCCTCTTCCTCCTCATCCCACATTCCCAGAGCAGGATCCCAACCCAGCCCTGACTCCCAACACCCTGTGGAGAACCTGGCCTCAAAAGCCCCCAGATTCCCTCCCCTCCCCCCTCCAGTCAGGGGCAGAAATGCAGCCCCTCGACCCAGATTTGGGGTTCCAGAGCCTCTGTTCAGCTCTGGGGGGCTCACTGGGGTGCTCAGAGCGTTTCCCCCCGCAGACCCTGCGGAGCCGCCGCCGTTCCCCAGCCTGGCGCTGCGGGAGGAGCAGGACGAGAGCTCCTCGGCCAACCTGGAGTTCTCCCAGCTCTCCATGCTCCCACACCTGGCTGACCTGGTCAGCTACAGCATCCAGAAGGTCATCGGCTTTGCCAAGATGATCCCGGGATTCAGGTGAGGCTGCGGATCCCAAATCTGGTATTTCCTGCCCCTGGGAATCCTGTGCTGCCCTTCCCAGCCATTCCTCACCCCTGTTCCCTTCCCAGCTCTCTGCTCTCTGTCTCTCCCCCTCCCCGGGGTTCTCCCCTTTTTCCAATACCCTGGAAAACACACACAGATTCCACCCAGAGCTCCTGCAGCACCCGAGGGGCCCAGGAGGGGCCTCAGGCTCTGTTCATTCTAAGATTTGGGACAAAAATGCACCTTAAATAACCCCTGGAATGGGAATTCCTGGGGAGGGGGCTTCAGCTGAGGGCCTGGTGAGCACGCTGGGGGTGGCAGCTCCTCCTGGCCCTGTTCTGTGTCCCCTGAGCACCCCGACCCCCACCCAGAGGGCAAATGCTCCTGCAGGGATCTGTCTGTGGAAGACCAGATCGTGCTGCTCAAGTGCAGTGCCATGGAGGTGATCATGCTGCGCTCCAACGAGTCCTTCACCCTTGAGGACATGTCCTGGACCTGCGGCAGCAGCGACTTCAAGTACAGGGTCAGCGACGTCACCCAAGGTAAGGGAGCCCCAGCCCAAATCCTGAAACGCCCTGACTTTCCCCCTGTTGGGCCTTCTCTCTGCACCTGGCTGAGAATGGGGGTGGCTCCTGCCCCAAATTCTGGGGCTTTGGGAGGTGACAAGTGGTGCTTCAAGGTCTGCAGTGGCACCTCAGTGTCTCCAGTGCCACCTCCTCAATGGCCCCAGTGCCACCCCAATGTGTCTGAAAAAATCCCCTTCCAGAGGGAAAAAATCCCCGTCCAAAGGGAAAAATCCCCTTCCAGAGGAGAAGAGCCTTTTCCAGAGCCCCCCTGAGGCCCCGTTCTCTCTGCAGCCGGGCACAGCATGGACCTGCTGGAGCCACTGGTGAAGTTCCAGGTGGGGCTGAAGAAGCTGAACCTGCATGAGGAGGAGCATGTGCTGCTCATGGCCATCTGCATCCTGTCCCCAGGTAGGGACAGACCCACCCCAAAGCCTAAAAACCCACAGAAGGGATGGGAAAACCTTAAATCCTAAAAACCCACAAAAGGGAGGGGAAAAACCCATAAGTATGGCTGACCCTAAAAAGGGATGAAAGGAAGGGAAAACCCCTAGACCATAAAAGGGACAGAAGGGAAGGGAATCCCCCCAAATCCTAAAAAGGGGTGAAAGGGATGGAATCCCCCCAAATCCTAAAAAGGGGTGAAAGGGAGGGAATCACGCCAAACCTAAAAAGGGGTGAAAGGGAGGGAATCCCCCCAAACGCTAAAAAGCCCCAAAAGCGTTGGAATCCACCCAAACCCCAAAAATCCCCAAAAGGCAGGGAATCCCCCCAAAGCCCTAGAAAGGGGTGAAAGGGAAGGAATCCCCCCAGACCATAAAAAGAGGTGAAAGGGAAGGGAATCAGCTCAGACCATAAAAAGCCCCAAAAGGCAGGGAATCCCCCCAGAGCCCTGGCACCCCCCAGCAGCAGGGGCTGCCCTGAGCGCTGCCCGTCCCGCAGACCGGCCGGGCGTGCGGGAGCCGCTGCGGGTGGAGGCGCTGCAGGAGCGGCTCTCGGAGGTGCTGCAGAGCTACATCCGCGCCCGGCACGCCGCGCCCGGCGGCCGCCTGCTCTACGCCAAGATGATCCAGAAGCTGGCGGACCTGCGCAGCCTGAACGAGGAGCACTCCCGGCAGTACCGCTGTCTGTCCTTCCAGCCCGAGCACAGCATGCAGCTCACGCCGCTGCTGCTCGAGGTCTTCGGCAACGAGATCTCCTGAGCGCACGCACGGCAGGAGCGGCCCCGCAGCCCCGCGGGACGGGGAACCAGCGCTGGGTGTGCGGGAGGAGCTGAGCCCGGGCAGGGGTCGGGGTTTGGGGTCGCTGCTCCAGGAGCACCTTCCCCGCATCTCCGCGGGCGTTTTGGGGCCGAGCTGCCTCGATCCCTTCTTTTTGCGAATGTATGGAAGGGCAAGTGCCAGGAGATGAACTGGGGTGAGCCAGAGGCAGCTGAGAAAGCCCCGAGGGGGGAAAATGTTGTCCTCGACCCTCAAAGGGAAGAACAGGACGAGCTTTGTTTGCACTCCCTAGGAATGAGGGAGCAGGGGCATCTCCAGGAGACACCCCCACTTTGGAGCGGAGCCCCTCTGCGGGATGGGGTGACAACTCCTGGGATGGGACAGGGACCCCTGGGATGAGGCAGGGACCCCAATTCCAGCTTGGCCTCCTCCCCCTGCCATGTTCTGGAGGCCGGAGCAAACCCTGGGAAGGGGGATTTGGGAGCTGGGGGGCTCCAGAGCCCTGTGAAGAGCCATCACAGCCACCCCCCCCGAGCCATGAGCAGTGGCCGGAGGGACCCCGGCTCGGGCCAATAAACTCCTGCTTGGGCAAATCGACTCAGCCCTAGGCTTTTGTGTCCGTCCATCCATCCCGGTGTCTCTGGCCATCCCGGGGGCCGTGCAGGACCGTGTCTGTCTGTCCCGGAGGTGTCCGTCTGTCCCTGTCTCTCTGTCCCGGTCCCGCCCGCCAGAGGGCGCTCGCCACACCGAACCGCCGCTTTGGCCCCGCCCCCTGTGCGTGCGCACTCGGGGGGGGGTGGGGGCTGGGCTGAACCCGCGCAAGCTCGAGACAAAATTGGCGGGAAGGGCTGGCGATGAGGGGGCGTGGCCATATGGGGGCGTGGCCTCCCGGCGCCATGCGCGGTGCCGCACGCGCCGCCCGGCTCGTGGTCATGGCCGCCACCGGAACCGCCGCCGGAACCGGCACCGGGCACAAGCGGCCGCACCCCGAGCCCGCCGTCCGCATCGGCACCCACGACGGCACCTTCCACTGCGACGAGGCGCTGGCGTGTTTCCTGCTGCGCCTCCTGCCCCGCTACCGGGTACGGCACCGGCAGAGCGCCCGGGGCATGAACGGGACGGGGGCACCGTGCGGTGCCGGGTCTTGGGCTCTTCCTCCGGGCCGCTCTTCTCTCGATCCCATGTGGGGACACTTGAGCCCACCCAGCGGCCGCTCTTCTGTCCCCAGTCCCACCTGGGGGTCACCCTTGTGTCCCCGGTGCCACCTCGGGGTCCCCAGTCCCACCTGGGGGTCACCCTTATCTCCCCCACCCCTTCCTCGGGGTCCCTCCCAGGGGTCCCGGTGGGACTGGGGACCCTCACCCGGTGTCCCCTGCAGGACGCGGAGATCGTGCGGACGCGGGACCCGCAGCGCCTGGCCGGCTGCGATGTGGTGGTGGACGTGGGCGGCGAGTACGACCCGGGGCGGCACCGCTACGACCACCACCAGAGGTGAGACCCCCGCCGGGGACAGCGGCACCCCCGGGGTGCCCGCGGTGACCGCGTGGCCCCGCAGGTCCTTCACGGAGTCCATGCGGAGCCTGCGGCCGGACAAGCCCTGGAGCACCAAGCTGAGCAGCGCCGGGCTCGTCTATTGCCACTTCGGGGCGCAGATCCTGGCGGGGCTCCTGGGGCAGCCCGAGGACGGACCCGTGGTCACAGCGCTCTATGACAAGGTGACAGCGGTGGCAGGGCGTCTGTCACCCTGCCGGGGTGACGGTTCTGCCCGGGGCTTGTCCTCGGTGGGAAAAGGGGAGCAGTTTGTGGCAGCTGCTGGGGCAGTTGTGCTTCCAGCCAGGCTTTGCTCTGCTGTTTCTCCTGTCCACCTTTGCCGTCCCCTCACTGCTCCTCATGTTTCTGTCCCCTCGCTGTCCCCAGCTGTACGAGAACTTTGTGGAGGAGATCGATGCCATGGACAACGGGATCGCGCCGGCGGCGGGGGAGCCGCGCTACGCCCTGAGCACCACCCTGAGCGCCCGCGTGGGGCACCTGAACCCCCGCTGGAATGACCCCGACCAGGACACCGAGGTGGGGACACCCCTGGGGACAGACCCTGGGGACAGCCTGCTCGGGGACACCACTGACCCCCGTGTCCTCAGGCAGGGTTCAGGAGAGCCATGGAGCTGGTGGGCACCGAGTTCCTGCAGCGCCTGGATTTCTACCACCACGCCTGGCTGCCGGCGCGGGCGCTGGTGGAAGAGGCCGTGCGGCGCCGCCTCGAGGTAGGGCTGAGCTGGTCTGGGGGAATCTGTGATTTTGGGGGAGAATTGGGGCGTGGGGAGGTCAAATCCCTTCGGTAGAAACCTCCGGGGGGGCTCTGCACCCCATATTCTGCACAGCCCCTGCAGGAGGGCACTGGGAGGTTCTGGGGCACAGAGCCCAGGGTGGTGTCAGGGGTCACTCCCGTGTCCCCAGTGTGTCCCCAGCATGTCCCCCCCTGCAGGTGGACAGCAGCGGGCAGGTCCTGGAGCTGTCCCAGGGTGGCTGTCCCTGGAAGGAGCACCTGTTCCAGCTGGAGCAGGAGCTGGCCCTGCCCCGGCCGCTGCTGCTTGTGCTGTTCCCGGACCGGGGCGGGCAGTGGCGGGTGCAGAGCGTCCCCACAGCCCCCCACAGCTTCCAGAGCCGGTGAGAGCCCTCCCCTGCCCTGCCACCGCCCCCCAGTGTGGCTGGGGTCACTCTCAAGCCCGTGTCCCCCCAGGCTCCCCCTGCCCGAGGCCTGGCGGGGGCTCCGGGACGAGGCGCTGTCCGAGCTGGCCAGAATCCCCGGCTGCGTCTTCGTCCATGCCAGCGGCTTCATCGGGGGCAACCAGACCCGGGAGGGGGCCCTGGAGATGGCCCGGAGGGCACTGGAGCTCGGGGGGGGCACAGAGAGCACGTGAGCCCCCTCCCCAGCAGGGTCACCCCAAAAGGGACCCCCTGGCCCAGTGTGGGGTCCCAGGGATGTGCAGGCACCGTTCCCACTTGGATCCTGGATTCTCCGAGGGATCTGCTGTGCTGGGGGGGCAGCAGCCCCACCCGGGGGTCTCAGCACCTACCCCCCGTGCTGGATGGGTGCCAGCCCAGCCAGAGGCGTTTTGGCTCCATTTCCTGGGAGTTTGACCCCATTCCTGTCACATCCCTGCACCAAGGCATTGCCAGCACCAGTAAAAAACAGTGTGTGCCCAGTGGAGTGGCTGTTTGAGGGGTCCCAGGGGGCTGCGTGTGACACTGGGGGGGTGCTGTGACTCAGGGACAGCCGTGACCCCCCCAGCACGGGGACAGCAATCGCTGCACCCCCACGCTGGCACTGCTGCCATCCTGCGTGTCACCAGCACCGTGTCACCCTCCCCCCGCGTGTCACCAGCACCGCGGGGGGGTCACGGCGTCCCCTCCCTCCCGCTCATTCCGGGGCCATGCAGGCGGCCGGGCTGCTCCTGCTGCTGCTGGGGCTGCCCCAGCACCCCCGGGCCGGTTCCCGGTGCCCCGGGGAGGCTCCGCCGGCGCCGCCCCCACCCAGCGGCCACAACGAGACGCTGGGGAGGGGCACAGGGACAGCGCGGGCCCCGGACGTGGCGGCGCTGGTGGCCCTGGTGGGGTGGCTGGGCTTTGTCCTGCTCTGCGTGCGCCGGTTCGTGCGGCGGAGCCGGGAGGAGACGCGGCTGCACCTGCGGTACCTGCGGGCCCTGCCCTGCGGGCCAAGGCGGCACCGGGAGCAGCACGAGGAGGAGGAGGAGCCGCTCAGCGGCGGCACCGGGAGCCAACCGGGCAGGCCCGGGGGGTGAAACACCCCCAGGCTGGCCCCACCAGCTGCGGTGGGTTTGGAGCCAGGGTCACCCCTGGATCACCCCGGATCCCCCTGGACCCTCCTGGATCCCCCCGGATCCTCCTGGATCGTGCCCAGCCTCAGGAAGGGGCTGGATGCTCTGGGGGGAAAGGGGGGGTCTCCCCCTTGCTCTGGAGAGGATTTTGGGGGTCCTGGGGTTGTTGGGGTGGGGGAAGAAGGGACCCTGTGCTCTCCCCATCCTGCCAGTGCAGTGTAATCCTGGAATTAAGGGTGTATAATCCCGGGATTAAGGGTCTGTAATCCCAGTATTTCCCTGTGCCACCCCCAGCAGCAGCAGCGTTAATCCCCTCTGGGGGGGCCAGCTGCTGCCCCCACCCTGCAGGGCCAGGGGGGCTCCCATGGGGCAGCACCCCAGGGCTCCCAGGGCTGGGATTTGGGGACCCACGGAGGGTTTGGTTCATTTTGGGGGGTTTGGTTCACTTTTGTTCACCCTCAAGACAAAGCTGGGGGTTGTATGTGTGGCCAAAACCTGCCCAAACCCCTCCAGCCATCACCTGTCCCCAAAACGGGGCTCTTTGATCCCAAAAGAGCAGCCCTGGCCCATGGACCAACAGCTTCTGTGAGTCCACTCCAAGCTCTTCCTGACCCCAAAATCAACTCTGGAGCCCCCAGAACCCCTCCAGACCCACAGGACTTCCCAAATTCACCCCCAAAAATCTTCCAGTCCCATCAGGGTGAGGAGAGAAGACGAGAGGGAAGGAAAATCCACCTTTAATTGGGGCAGGATCAGCACTGCCAGACCCTGAGCAGGTGTGGGGGGCTCCTGGAGGGACAGGAGGCCTGGGGTGCCTGAGGAGGTTCTGGGGTGCCCATGGAAGCTCTGGGAGCCTCTCAGAGCTCGGAGAAGAGCGGCTGTTCCCGCACACTGCCCAGCACGGGCGCGGGGCTGCGGCGGGGGCTGCCGCGGGGCTCCAGGGCGCTGACGAAGAAGAAGGGGATGTGGGAGATCCTCCCCGAGGACCAGCACTGCAGGGGACAGGGTGGGCAGGGCTCAGCATCCAAACAGCACAGAAAAGGGGAAAACCCTTGGGATGGAGCCCAGCCCTTGATACAGGAACTGATGAGGTTCCCCCTGAGCCTCTTTCTCTCCAGGCTGAGCCCTTTCCCCAGCTCCCTCAGCCCCCCAGAGCTCCAGGCCCTTCCCCAGCTCCACTCCCTTCTCTGGACATGCCCCAGATCCCAAAATCCTTCCTAAATTGGGGGGTCCAGACCTGGACATGGCACTCGAGGTGTGGCCAGGGGGAGAAACAATCCCCTGCTCCTGCTGGCCCCACCACCCCTGAGCCAGGCCAGAATTCCACCAGACTTTTTGGCCACCTGGGCACACCTGGTTCATGTCCAGCACTGCCTCTCAGGTCCCTTCCCAGGGATCAGGGAAGGTCCAGCCCCTCTGTCCCAAAACACACCACGCAACCCTTGGCCTGGTTAAACCTCCTCTCCATGGAGCCCCCCATGGCTTACCCTGGTCCCAGCCCCCTTCCCAGTGCCACCAGTGTCCCCTGGGACTGGGAATGCCCCAGGAGGGACTCACCACTGTCAGGAGGGCGCCCTGAGGGAAGCAGGGGTGGAAGGAGATGAGCTGGGGCCGGGCGCCGCGCTCACCCCGCACGAAGCCGCTGTGGGGTGGGCGAACAGGCAGGGTTATGGGCTGGGAAACAGCACATTCCAGGGAACTGGGGGTGTTTGGGGTCTGAGGGGGAAACAGCACATTCCAGGGAACTGGGGGTGCTTGGGGTCTGAGGGGGAAACAGCACATTCCAGGGAACTGGGGGTGTTTGGGGTCTGAGGGGGAAACAGCACATTCCAGGGAACTGGGGGTGCTTGGGGTCTGAGGGGATGCGCTGGGAAAGGACAACCCAAAGCCAAGGGGGTGAGGTGGGGAACCCAGTGAACCCAAACCCACCCAAACCCCCCCAAGCCCCCTTGCAATGAACCCACACCCCCTCCCCCCCGAGCCTCCCCTCACCAGGGCAGGAGCTCAAAGACGGGGCTGTTGCGGGTGCGGAACACGGCCACGGCCGGCTGGCTGCCCGCACACTCAGGGTGTCCTGTGGGGGGACAGCAGCATGAGGGCTCTCCCTTGTCCCCCCTGTCCCTTCTCCCAGGGCAGCAGCAGTCCCAGGCCAAGCAGGGAATGGGGCAAGACTGACCTCTGATGATCACAGCCAGCCTCTCCCCGGTGGGGTCCCACACCATGGAATGAACCTCTCCTCCGATCCTGCAACAGCACAATTCCCAAAACTGGGGGGCAGAGACCCCCCCTGTGCCCAGCAGCGAGGGGTGGCTGCCAGGAGGAGCAGGGACGCCCCTGTGCCCCCCAGCCAGACCCACCTCTCCTCCCCATAGAGGGTCTCGAAGGTGGTCTCGGACAGGTCTGCCACGATCGAGGCCGTCTTGGAGCCTCCCACCTGTCCCTGCATCTCCCCTGCAAGGGACAAACTCCATCAATCCCACTGCATTCCCCAGGTGATCATGCATTTATTTCTTTCTCAGAGCAGCTGTGCTGGTGTCCTAGGAGTGGCTGGGACGGAGGACAAAGGACAGCAAACACCAGGACCCCCAAGCTGGCTCTGGAGCCACCGGAGTCTCCCTGAAATCCCCTCAAGACCCCACAACCGTGACTGAGGAGCAACATGAGGGATGGAAAAACCTGAATTCCAGAGATTCCGTGCTTGGGGACCCCAACGCACCCCCTGTGTGTCCCAGCTCCTCACCCCAAAGCTGTCGGGTCATTTGGGAACCCTCTCCCAGCCCCTGGGAAGCTCCAGGAGGGACAAACTCACCCCGGTACTCGGAGAAGGACAAGGAGTAGATGACGGACTCGCCCAGCACGGTGAAGAGCAGCCGGCTGCCATCGGGGCTCCAGCACCCTGTCTGTGGGACAGTGTCATTCTGTCACTCTGTCATGCTGCCTCTGGGACAGTGCCACCCTGTCACCCTGCCTGTGGGACAGCGTCACCCCTGCCTGGAGTCTCAGACTGGAGAAAAGGAGGCTCAGGAGGGACTTTTCCCTCCACAAGTCCCTGACGGGAGAGGACAGTCAAGGGACAAGAGGACACGGCCTCAGGCTGTGCCAGGAGAGGTTCAGGTTGGATATTGGGAAGATTTCCACACAATCAGGGAAAATTTCCACAATTTCTTGGGCTGGCTGCCTAAGGCAGGGGTGGAGTCCCCATTCCTGGAGGTATTTAAAAGCCTTGTGGATGTGGCACTTGGGGACAGGGGTCAGTGGTGGCCTTGGCAGTGCCAGGGGTTGGCCTGGGTGGTCCCAGAAGGCTTTTCCAGCCTAAGTGACTCCCTGGGAGGGAAATATCCCACCCTACCTGGCAGCGTCCCCTGATGGTGGGCCAGCGCTCACAGGTCCACATCTGAGCCTCCCACACCCTGCAGGAGATGCAGAAGGCTTTAGGGAGCAGAATTCCTGGGAATCTGCCCCAGTCCTGGTGCTCTGGGAATCCACAGTGTCCAGCCCCATCCCCCAGCCATTCCCCACTCTGCCCCCACAGCAGGAACAGGAGCAGGAGCAGGGGGCATGTTTGGGATCCAGATTTTCTGGAGTGAGGATGATGGGGATGAGGAGCTCACCGGAACACGGCTGAGGGGGTGGCTGCCAGCACCTTGCTGCCATCGGGGGACCAGGCCAAGTAGGTGACACCGCCGCCCCCAAACCACTGCAGCTGGACACAGGTCTCGGTGGACACGTCCCACACCTGCAGGGGACACGGGGGACAACGGTGACACTGGGATTAGGGGACACAGAGGGAACATTTCAGGCCCAGGTGGCACTGCCTGTGTCCAGCCTGAGTGTCCCTGGGGTGTCCCCAGAGGGTCCTCACCAGCATGGCCGTGTCCACGGGTGAAGCCGAGAGCAGCCGCTCCCCGCTGGGTGCCCAGGCCAGGCTGGTGACAGGGCTGTGCCCAGGGCAGGACAGCACCTGGGCACAGCCTGACGAGGGCCTGCACAGGACGAGGGAGAAGCCACCAGGATTTGGGATTTGCTGGCAGGATGGCAGTGCTGTCCCAAAGCCAGCTCCAGCGGAGTGACAATGGCCGGGAAGGGAAGGGAAGGGAAGGGAAGGGAAGGGAAGGGAAGGGAAGGGAAGGGAAGGGAAGGGAAGGGAAGGGAAGGGAAGGGAAGGGAAGGGAAGGGAAGGGAAGGGAAGGGAAGGGAAGGGAAGGGAAGGGAAGGGAAGGGAAGGGAAGGGAAGGGAAAGGAAGGTGGGAGCTGTCACCTGGTGGAGAGGGAGGTGGGGTCCAGGTGCCACACGAGGACACAGCTCTGGCAGGCCACAGCCAGGATGGAGGCACAGAGCGGCTTCCAGGCCATGGCAGCCACGTTCCTCTGCAGACGGTGCTTCAGCGAGGGCACGGTGGCACTGCGGGGAGGGGACGGGTGACACAGCTGTGGGGCACAGAGCCCTGGTGCAGCCACAGTGTCCCCTGCCAGCCCTGAGCACAATGAGGGGGGACAGCAGGGTGGGGAGGGGCTGTGCCCTGCCGTGTGCTTCCCGGGGAGGGGACAGGGATTCCAGCCAGGTGACACCGGAGCGAGCCAGGGCACACCTGGTGCGACTGAGCCGAGGTGTCCCCAGTCCAGACAGGGCCCAGCTTGGGGACACCTCAGGGGGCTGCAGGAGCAGCCGGCAGAGTCTTCTCCTGAGTAGGGACTGGCATTCCCTGGGGGAGCAGGGAGACCTGGGGGACAGAGGACACTCAGCCCGTGTCCCCCCAGCTCTGTCACCACCCCCAGGGCTGCGTGACCCCCGGGATGTCCCCAGAGGTAGAGCAGGCAGGGAAAGGAAAGGCAAAGCTCTTGAGGCTCAGGGCAGAGTGGGGAAGGAGCAGGGAGGGCTGAACGGGAGCCCAGGTGTGCCCAGGTGGGCGAGGAGGCCACGCGCAGCGGGCCCAGGGCAGTGCCCACCCCAGGCTGCCCAAATCCCAGACAAAGCCCCACCTGTTGGAATTGTAGACACGGATGGAATCATCCAGAAGAGCCACAGCAAATTTGTTGGTGTGGGGGTGCCAGGCGAAGGCCCTGACGGTGCAGCCGGCCCTGGAGGGGGCACAGGTCAGGGTGAGACCCCCCCCAACACCCCCTGGGCTGGCAAAGACCCTGCTCAGAGTCCCCAGAGAAATAAAACTTCATTTTTGCTGCCCAACGGGACCATTTTCTTGAGAAATTCCCTGTTTCTGGGAATTATTCACAGGGCTCTGCTGAGGGGTTGGTGACCACAGCCTGGGGTTGGAATTGGAAGGAATTTCCCAGGCTCTGATCTCCTTTAACCCTGATCTCTCTCCAACCAGGGCACACAAAGCAGGGCAGCCAGAGCCAGTGGGGCAATACCTGCCTTTAATGGCTGAGCCCACCCAAACGGGGCCATCCTGTCCTTGTATTCCCACCCCTGGGGGGTCCCAGACTCCAGCACGGTGATTTTGGGACACCCAGGACTCACCAGTCCACGGCCTGGGAGAAGGCTGCAATCATGTCCTCACTGGTCAGCTGCAGGGACAGGAGAGCACTGAGCCGGCAGCAGGGACCCCCAGTTCCCAGCCCTTTCTCCCTCTCCCCCACCTGGATTTGGGGCCCTCTTGGAGCACCAAACACCCTCCCAGTGTCCATTTTCCACCAGTGGAGGAAGGAGCAGTATGTGGAGCTGGGCATCACCAGGAGCATTTTGGGGGGTTTTAGTGGGGAAGGGACCACCCCCCACCCCAAATGGCTGCTCCCCTTGCCCCTGGCTCCCTCAGCAGCAGGGATCAGGCGGAATGACTCACGGACAGGTGTGGGAACAGGGACCCGTGCAGCGAGGACAGCCAGCGGCACACGGCCAGCGCGTGGCTCGAGCCCGTCCGCAGCCACTGCAGCCCTGGCAAAGGGCAAAGGGAACCTCAGCGTCCCTGCAGCACCACGGGGGACAGGGCAGGGACAGCAGGGCCCAGCCAAAGCATCACAGAGAGACCAGAGACCCCCGGGCAGCCCAAACTCACCCTCCTCCTCGGCGCTGGCCAGCTCCCGGAGCAGCCCGCAGAGCCCAGCATCGCGCCTGCGGCGAGAGCGGGGTCACTGCCCGGTCCCTGCCTGTTCCGGGGACAGGTCGGGCTCTTTGGGGACAGGTCTGGCTCTTTGGGGCCAGCGGGGCACTCACCAGGTGCTGAGGCAGCGCTTCCAGAGGGACTCGCGGTGGTGGATGAAGGGCGGACGGGCGCTGGGCTCCAGGCGGCCGTGGGCCTTGAGGGGCTCCTTGGGCAGGGTCAGCACGGGCAGGTCGGGAACCTGCAGCACACACAGCCCCCCTGAGCCCCCCCTGAACCCCCGGGGACAAAGAGAATCCCCCAGGGCAGCGGGCAAACGGCGACGGGAGGAAAGCAGGGGCACAAGGAGCGAAGGAGCAGGCTGAGGGTTCCTGGAAAGACCCCAGCAGAGAGGACAGAGCTGCAGCCCCAGCTGAGCGGGAAGAATGTGGCACACCCAAGGCTGGAGGGGGCTGACACGGCTCTGGAGCGAGGAGGGCTCACCTGGCCCGGGGGTCTCACCTGGCTCTGGAAGGCCAGCGGGAGCTGCTCGCTGAGGCGGCCGCAGACCAGGGTGTTGTTGAGCTCGTACAGGGTGACATCTCCAGGGGGAGGCGGCGGCGGGAACAGCCCCAGGGAGCACATGGCGGCGCCGAGCCTGGGGGCAAGACAGGGCCAGGGGGAGACAGCTGAAATCTCCGCTGCCCTCAGGATACGCCGGCTCCAGGCCGGAGACTCTCCCTCCGCCCCTCACCCGCTCACAACCCCCGGTGCCCCCGGCTCTCCCCGGTGCCCCCGGCTCTCCCCGACTCCCCCTCACCCGCCCCCCGCCCTCAGCCCCCGGCGCCGCCATCTTGGCTCCCCTCACCCCTTCCCGCTCCCGCTTCGCGCCAATCGCCGCCGCGCGCCGCCCTCGCGGCTCCGGGCGCGTGTGGGAGGGGAATTAAAAGGGCCGTGGCTCGCGTGGGAAATACGAGGGGTCCTCGCTGAGGGACAACGCCACGCTCCCCGATTTTCCTCCGCGGAGGAGAGAGAATATCAGCCTCCCCTGCACAGCCCCGCTCCATCGGTGACTTAATGGCTCTCCGGTTGTAACGAGGACTGATTAAAATGAGGGTAACTTTTTTTTTTTTTTTTTACTGTCGCTGCCCCTTTAAGAAAGGCGGAGCCTTCCTTGAGGGGCGGGGTGAGAGGCGTGTGCGGCTGACGGGTCATGTGGTGTCCGAGCGGGGCTGCGCTGGGACCGGGACCGGGGACGGGACCGGGACCGGGATCCCCGGGCCCCCCTCGGGGCACCCCCGTGTCCCGCACCCCCGTGTCCCGCGGCCACCCCCGGTCCCGGACCCCCTCTTGGGCTCCTGCGGCATCCCGGTGTCCTGCACTCCCGTGTCCCCGGTGCCACCTCTCCCGGTGTCCCCTCTCGTGGGTGCCCGTGTCCGTTCTCCCCGTGTCCCCTGGGTGCCGCTCCCGCCGCGTGCCCCCCTTGGCTCGCTCCCAGCCCCTCTCCCGGGGCTCCCTTTTCTCGTGTTTATCCCCGTGTTTTCCTTAGCGGCCGCAAGAGTTATTTTAATTTTCTCAGGATATTAAATAAAGGCGGCGGGGGGAGCTGCGGCGGGGGGCCCCACATTCCTCGCCCGTTACGGAGCGAGCGGGGTTCGATAGGAGACGACGATTTGGGATGGCGCCGACATCAGAGCCACCGCAGGGCTGGCGTGGCCTCGTGGCGTCCCTCGGACCCCCCCCCCCAAACGCGGCTGATGGGGCAGCGAGACAGGAAAAAAGGCGGTGGTGGCGGAGGGGGGGTCCCCGGTGGGGTTGGGGGGGTCGCTGGATGGGGTTGGGCTCTGTGGTTTGGGAGGCTCCGGGCGGTCGAGCCCTCGGTGGCCGCCGGGCCGGGGTTTGGCTCCGGGACGTGGCTCCCTGCCCTGCTTGGCACTGGCCCACCCACGGCGAGCAGGGCTGGAGTTCTGGGGGGAAACCCCGAAATCGGAGAATTTGGGTCGGGGAGGGTGTGGGGCTTGGGGGCTACATGGAGAGGTGGCACTGCCACTGTAAATCCCCCCGGGAGCTACCCTGGGGACAGCTCTGGGTGGTGGCGCTAAGCTCCGGCCGCTCCATTGCCGCCTCAGTGCCTCAGTTTCCCCGCCCTGTGTCCCCCTTTCCCTGGGGACAGCTGGGTCCTGGCCAGCCCGTGGCCACCGTGACTCACCCGGGGCTGGCACGGGACCTGCTGCCACCCCTGTCCCTGTCCCCCCGCGGGGCCCTGGGTGCCAGCAGCTGCCCCCCCGCTCCGTGCTGGCACTGGAGCTCGTTTCCGCCTCCTGTTGCCTTTTTCCGTGGCTTTTTGGGTTTTTTTTCAGGAAAAGCCCCAAACCAGGGCTGAACGCATCAAAGGGCTGGCGGGAGCCCAGGGCAGGGGGAGGGGGAGCGCAGTGGGGACCCCGCCAGCCCACAGCGCCCAAAATTGGGGTGTCCTCGGGGACACGTGGCCCCGCCGCGTGCTGCCACGTGGGCCCTGGGATGTGGCCTGGGGAAACTGAGGCACGGGGCTGTGCACACGCGTGTTCCCGTGCACACGATGTCCCTGGGAGTGGGGACACGGCTGCTGGGGACACGGCTGGGCAGGGTGAGGCTGGCAGGGGACAATCCTGCCAGGCCCCTCTGCCTGTCCCTTTGGTTGTCCCTGAGGTTGGGGACATGAGGAGGGCCATGGGGACAAGGAGACTGTGGGGAGCACAGGGTTCAGGGTCCTGGGGAAGGGAAGAGGCACAAGATATAGCACCCCAGGGGCTGAGGACAAGGGGACAGCCCAGCTTGTCCCCAACCTCACTCAGCTCCTGTCACCCCCAGAGAGGGGGGACACAACAATCCTGAGCAGGCCCATGTCCCCCCTGTGCCTCAGTTTCCCCTGGAGCCCTGCAGGGAGGGGGCAGCCGAGCACATCCCTGTGATGAAGCCGCCCGGCCTCAGCCGCAGAAGGGGGGCCCGGCTCCACTCTCAATCCTTTTATTGCTTTTTTTCCAGGGGGCAGGAGGGGCAGGCAGCTAAAAAAAGTGGGGGGGACACGTTACATGAGCACTGATGAACCAGGCCGGGGGAGGGGGGCAAACCCTGTCCCTGAGTGCAGGGGGCGAGGCGAGGGCTGGGGGGCAAGAAGGGTTGGGAGAGGTGGAAGGGAAAACAGAAAGGGGAGGGGGGTCTCACCTTGACACCCCCCCGTGAGCCCCAGAGCGCTCGGAGAGCCCCCCCATAATTTAAGACATAAATTAGAATGGCTAACGAGGAGCTGGGGAACTGAGAGGGAGGGGGCTCGAGGGGAGCAGCACCCCGTAATAAATATCCCCAGCGGCGAGGAGGAGGAGGAGGAAGATGAAGGCGGAAAGGCTCAAATCTCCAACAAACTGCCGGCCTCGGGGCTGCCGCCGTCCTTGGCGGGCGAGGCGGGCCGGGGGGACGCGGGGGGCTGCTCGGCGCCGGGGGGCGGCTTGGGGGGGCCGGGGTCGGCGTGGGTCTTCTGGTGCTTGCTGAGGTGGTCGCTGCGGGTGAAGCGCTTGCTGCACAGCAGGCAGGTGAACTTCTTCTCGCGCGTGTGGGTCCGGACGTGGCGCTCCAGCTCGTCGGAGCGGGTGAAGCGCTTCCCGCAGAAGAGCCAGTTGCACACGAAGGGCCGCTCCCCCGTGTGCCAGCGCAGGTGCGCCTTCAGGTGCGAGGCTTTGCCGTACACCTTGCCGCAGCCCGGGATGTGGCAGCTGTGCACCGGCTTCCGCCGCGACCCCGCCGAGCCCCCGAGCCGCTCCAGCTCCTGGCAGTTGGGACAATCGCACGCCGGCCGTCCCCCCAAGGAGCCGCCGCGGGGACCCTTCGGGGTCTCGCCCGGCGCGGGTTTGGGGGCGGGGGGCGCCGCGGGGGCGTTGGTGTAAGGAGGGGGGTTCAGAGCGCCGAAATCGGAGCCGTAGGTGGGCAGAGGGGGGCTGAGGGCGGGCTGGCCCTGCAGCGAGCCCTGCAGCCCCTCGGCGCCCGCCGGCCCCCCCAGCCAGCCCCCGTTGGGGTGCACATCCCACCAGGACGGGGCGGCGGGCCCGGAGCCCCCCGGCAGCCCCCCGCCGATGCCGCCCTTGTACCAGGAGCCGTAGGGGTGCGGCATCTCCAGCGAGGGGTACACGCCGGGCAGGCACTCGCTCGGAGGGTGGCCCTTGGCCGCCACCACCACCGGGGCCCCCAGCACCTCCTGGGCGCCCGAGGGCGCGGGGAAGGGGTGCCCGAAGGGGCCGTAGTCGGGGCCGTAGGGGCCGGGGGAGGCCTGGGGGCTGGCGGACGGCGACAGCAGCCCCGGGGCGCTGGGGAAGGCGGCGGCGTAGGAGTCACCCATGGCGGCGGCGGCGGCGGCACCCCGAGGCGCGGGGGGCGATGTCAGCGGGGGCTCGCGGCCATGGCACTTGGCAGCCTGTGGAAAAGGGGAACGGGGCTTGAGGGTTCCGAGAGACACCGTGTGCCATGGGGTCACCCGTCCTGGGGGTCAGCACTGGGGGCACCTGTTCTGGGGTGTCAGCCCTTTGGGGTGTCAGCTGGGACACCCAGCAGCACCCCCCACTCCCAAGGTTCCCACCACCCCCAACGCTCCCAATTTCCTGTGCCTCAGTTTCCCCCCACAGAGTTGAGGCCACCCCATCACTCCCCAGCCCAGCATCCCCCCCAAAGGGGCTTCTCCGGGGGCTGCTGTGGG
Source organism: Diglossa brunneiventris (assembly GCA_019023105.1). Classification (NCBI taxonomy): domain Eukaryota; kingdom Metazoa; phylum Chordata; class Aves; order Passeriformes; family Thraupidae; genus Diglossa; species Diglossa brunneiventris. Next base: position 96,678 of record CM032381.1, read on the forward strand.
GCTGTGCTGGTGGCAGGGCCTCCCCCCACCCCCAATCTCTGCTCCTTCTGCCTTTATGGCCTTTTAATCGAATTATGCTGTGGCCTCCCCCTCCCCGGGTGACTTCCTCTGCTTTTATACCCGTCATGGCTTTCAGCTGCGCGGGCTGGCCCGGGGTGTCGTGAGCTGGCCCTCACCCCCATCACCCCCACCGTTCCCTATATTTTAATTGGTTTTTTTTTTAATTAATCTCTTCACCCACTTTGGTGCATTTCCACTTTGGCTTTTTTGTTTGTTTGGGAGTTTTTTTAGGGTGTTCCCCCCTCGCCCCCCTTTCTTTTTTATTTTTCTTTTTTTTTTCCGTGGTTTTTGCGCCTATTTTTACGCCAGCCCCGGCCGTGGCCGCAAGCGCGCTCCCGGTTTTCCAAGGATAACAAGGGCCAGGCCTGTGCCCCGGGAACGCTGCCCTGCCGCGAGAGCCGAGGTAATTAAAACCAGGGTGAGCGGCAAACGGAGGCGCGCGCTTAAAATAGTGTCAAACTCCCATAAATCAGCTCCGCTTGCGCCGGGAAATTAAGGAGCAGGGAAGGAGCCCCGGGAGCTGCGGGCTGAGCACAGCACGAGGGTGACAGTCCCTTTGTGGCTGGCTCAGGGATCTTGACCCCTCCCATGTCCCCTCCCGGCCTGGGGAGGGGTCCAGCCCCGGCTCTGGGGGTCTGCAGTCCCAAATTCTGGGTCCCAAATTCTCCGTCTCTTGTCACTGACCACCAGTGTCCAGTTCTTGATGCTCAGTTCCAGTTCCCCATTCCCTCTCCCCTTGTCCCCCAGTCCCTGGTCCCCTAAGTCCGCAGTTTCTTGGTCCCCAAACCCAGTCCTTGTCCCCAATCCACAAACCCCATCCCTGGTCCCCAGTCCCCGGTCCCTGGTCCCAAGTGTCCCCACAGCCCTTGCCTCAGTTTCCCCCACCCTGTCAGTGCCACCCCCTGTCCCCTGAGCCCGAGGACACCTGGGCCTGGCTCCTTTGCAGCAGTGCTGTCCCCAGCCAGAGGGACAGTTCAGGGTGACAGTGGCACTTGGCACCATCCCCTGTCCCTGTTCCCCCTCTGGGGATGGCAGGGCAGTCCCTGCTGGGACAGGGGACACACGTGTCCCCCGGCACAGAGACCACAGGGGGATGCTTGGGGCCCACACAGGTCCCTGTCCTTGGGGGGGTCCCATATCCCAGGGGGCTCCCCCATCCTGGAGCGACTCTGCCACCCCATAGGTCCCAAATCCTGGGGTCCCTGTCCCAGAGCAGGGATCCTTCATCCCACAGGGTCCCTGTCCCTCCAGGGGGATCCCCCATCCCAAAGGGTCTCTGCACGTCGGGGGGGAACCCCCATCCCAAAGGGTCCCTGTCTCTCGAGGGGGATCCCCTATCCCAAAGTCTCCCTGTCCCAGAGTGGGGATCCCCATCACAAAGGGTCCCTGTCCCAGAAGGGGATCCCCCATCCCAAAGTCTCCCTGTCCCTTGGGGAAATCCCCCATCCCAAAGAGTCCCTGTCCCCAGAGCAGGGATCCCCCACCCCAAAGTCTCCCTGTCCCAGAGGGGGATCCCCCGCCCCGTGCTCCTCTCTCCCGGGGTCCCGGTCCCGGGCCAGTGTCCCCCATCCCAAAGGGTCCCGCTCCCGGGGGTCCTTACCGGGATGCCGGGGGTGGGTCCTGCCCGCGGGGTGCCGCTGTCGCTCTGTCGCGCTGTCGCTCTGTCGCGCTGTCGCGGTGTGCCGCTGTCCCGGGATGCCGGTGTCCCGGGATGCCGGGGCTCGCTGCGGAGGGAGGGACGGACGGAGAGGGAGGGAGAGGGAGGGACGGAGCACCGCGGCCGCCGCCCGCCCCGCTGTGCCGCTGCGGCGGGGCTGGGCCGGGCCGGGACCGGGGCCGGGAGCGGGAGCCCGGCCCCGAACCGCCCCCAGCCGGGGGGGCCGGGGGACCGCGGGAAGGGGGGCAGGGGAAGGGGAAGAGGAAAAGGAAAGGAGGAAGGAAAAGATGAGAGAGGGGAAAAGAAAGAGAAAAGGGGGAGAGAAGAGAAAGGGGGGGAAGAAGGGGGAAAAGAACAAGGAATTGGAAGAGGGAAATAAATTAGAAAAGGAGAGAAAGAAAAGAGATTAAGAAGGGAAACGTTAAAAAGGAAATGAAAAGGGAGGGAAGAGGAAAGAAAATTAAATAAGGAAATGGAAAAAAATTAAATAAAAAGTTGTGAAGGGAGGAAGATGAGGAGGCTGAGAGCTGGAGGAAAGAGGGGAGAGAGGGGACAGGGACCAGTGTGGGGAAAAAGGAAAGACAAGAGTGGGGAGAGGGAAAGGAGGGAAAAGGAGAGGAGAAGAGAGAGGAAATAAGAGGAGGGAAAGCGGAAGGGAAAGGAGGGAGAGGGGGAAAAGGGAGGGACAGCAGGAAAAGGAGGAGGAAGGGGATGAATAGGAAAAGGGCTGGAGAGGAGAGAAGGAAAGAAGGAATAGATGGATGGGGAGGGGAAAGGGGACAAAGGGACAAAGGAGGACGGGACAGCTGGAGCACCCAGAGGCTCGTGACCCCAGAAGGTGCCAGGATGGAGCAGGGATGGGGATGGGGACAGGAGGGGACAACTGATGGGGATGAGAGGGATGTGGGCTGGAGCTTCAGGAATGGGGTCAGAGGTGTGGGGATGGGGACAGGAGTTGGGAATGGGACGGGGATGGGGCTAGAGGGACCCGGGATGGGGGTCAGAGCTGGGTTCTGAAGGAACAGAGCTGGGGACGGGAACAGGGGACACGTGCAGGGGGACAGGGACACACATGGCTCTGGCGATGGGGCTGGGGACCGCCCTGTGCCTCAGTTTCCCTCCATGAAGGAATTGTTCCAAGTGCTATTTTACCCCCCTCTCTTTCTTAATTTTATTACTCCCCATCGTTCCCGTTTTCTCCTCGCTTTCCCCCTCGCCGTTTCCCCCGGCGGGGCCGGCCGGAGCCAGCGGGGCCCTTTCCCAGCCCTGAGTCAGGGCTTTCCGCTCCGCAGCCGCCGGCGCCGCCGAGGGCCACAACCACCGGCCCCCCCTCGCTGGGGCTTCCACTGCCCACAAACTGGGAGCAAACTGGGACGGCCACTCCAGCCCTCCTCCTCCTCCTCAGCCAGCCCGGCGTGGGCTGGGGGGGCACCCCATGGATTTTTGGGGAGTTCGCTCCCACCAGGTCCGGCTCACTGGGGGTTCTGGCGCTGCCCGAGCGGCCGGGCTGGGCTGGGGGTCTCTCCCCGGCTCGGTTGGGGCGGGGGTCTCTCCCCAGCTCGGGGGCGGTGGGGACCCCCCCCGTGTGCCCCGGGACCCTTCAAAGCGCGGCGGGCGCGCGGGGGGGCGGCGGCGGGGGCTGATTACAGGGCGGCGCCGGGCTCGGCCGCCCACGGCCCCGCGGCCGCGCCGGGCCCCCGCAATTACCCGGTATTTATACCCGGCCGGACGCCGGGACCTCGCCAGCGCGGGGGGGACACGGAGCGGGGGGGCTCCGTCCCCGGGCAGCCCGCCAGCCACCGTCCGTCCGTCTGTCCATGCCTCCCTCCGTCCTCCTCTCCATCCTTCCTTCCTATCTCCGTCCCTCCTCTGCCTCATTCACCCCATCCATCAGCCTGGCTCAGGAGCTGACACGAATTTGAGGGGACTCAGCCCCTCTGTCCCAAATCTGGGGGGATCTCAGCCCCACCATGACACGAGTTTGGGGGGTCTCAGCCCCCTGAGATGAGTCCGGGGCGTCTCAGCACGACAGAGGCTGCCGGGCTGGAGGTCTCCCTGTCCCCATCCCGGTCCCCAGGGCCAGGAACGCCCCCAGCCCAGCGCGGGGGTCCCGGCAGCGCTGTCCCCCCGATCCCCGCGGTGACGGCGGGGCACCGCAGCCCCTCGGGCTCGGGGGAAGGAAGCGGAACCGGCCCGGGGTGACCCCCGCGCCCCACAGCCCTCACCTGGCGCGGTGTCCCCCCGTGTCCCCCCGGCCCGGCCCGGCCCGCCCTCTCCGGCCCCCGGATGTTTCCCTTGCGGTCGGAGGCCCCGAAATAGCGCAGCCCCCGCGCTGGGTGCGCCGGCCACGGCCGCCCACGGGCCCCGCGGGACTGGGGGGGCCGGGGGAGGCCCCGAGGGCTCGGAACGGGGCTGAGCTCCCCCCCAGCACCACCCAGGGGGGCACCCCGGTGTTCGGAGCCCCCCGACATCCCAGAGGTGGGGGACAGGGAGGGTCCGCGGGGCAGGAGGAGCCAGGGGACGTGTGGGGACATGGGGGCGGATGGAAGCCAGGGACCTGCAGGGACAGAGGAGCACCCGGAATGGGGCTGGGGGCTTCCCACCCACGGGGAAGCCAGGGCAGGGTGGCCCCAGGGCTGAGCTGCGCCCACGGCCCCGGTGTTTCCTCCCACCCTTTAATTATCCCGGAATGATCCCTGGAAATAACGGCGGGGGCCGGGGGGGAACACGGGCAGCGAGCCGGGACGGACCCCCGGGGCGGGGACAGACGGACCCTGGGCCAGCCGGACAGACCCCGCGGGACAGCGGTGCCCCCGGGGGGACACGGGTGGCCGTGGGGGGACAGAGGTGACCTCTGGGAGACAGGGGTGGTCCGTGTTCCCCCTGTGTCCCCTCCGCCATGTGGCTCCCATTGCGCTGCGGTGCCGCAGCCACATCAGAGCGGCGGCAGCGGCAGCCGCGGGGGCGGCACCGGGGGCCCGACCCCCCCTCCGGCTGCTGAACGACCCCCCCAGGTTGCCGAGAGGACCCCCCAAGCTGCCACCGTGCCCCGTGTTCCCTCCAAACTGCCAAAGCCCCCCCCCCCCGCAAATCTGGGGTACCCCGCGTGCCCCCCAAGCCCTGGGATCACCGCAAATTGTCCTGGGACCCCCCCCCCCCCCAAAGCTGCCAGGGTCCCCCCGGGCCCTATGACCCCCCCCGGTCCCCCCGCCCGCCGCTGTCCCCGGGCCGGTCCGCCCTGGCTCGCGCCGCGCTGCATTTCTGCGGTTCCCAACCCAAAATTGCTGGGAGTCGCCCGGCGTCGCCCTGATTCCTCCGCGGCCGCGACCTGCCGGGGGGGGGACCCAGAGGGACAATCGGGGGGTGGCAGCGGCGGTGGGGCACCCCAGGCAGGCCCTGCTGCCCCCCCGTGGCTCGCCCCAGTGCTCCCAGTTTGCCCCCAGTCCAAGGCTGAGGGTTCATCTGTCCCCGTCCCGTGTCCCCACTGGGAGGTGGGGACGGGGAGACGGATGGGGACGGGATAGGCTTGGGGACAGCAGCAGAGCGAGCACAGGGACAGTGACAGGGTTGGGGACACTTTTGGGGGCACGGAACAGGACAGTACCCTGATGAGAACCCTAGGGACAGGACATGGTTGAGGACAGGGTTGGGGACAGAACAGGGCAGGCATGGGGGCACTGTTTGGGACAGGACAGGACTGGGGACACTGCTAGGGACACTCTTGGGGGCAGGACAGGGTCAGTGACAGTGTTGGTGCCAGGGCAGGACTTGTGACAGTTGGTGCCCGGGTCCCGCCGTGGCGGATAACAGGACACTGTCAATGACAGTCGGTGACAGTCGGTGACAGTCGGTGACAGTCGGTGCCTGGGTCCCGCCGTGGCGGGTGACAGGACACTGTCGGTGACAGTCGGTGACAGTCGGTGACACTGTCGGTGACACTGTCAGTGACACTGCCGGTGACAGTCGGTGACACTGTCGGTGCCCGGGTCCCGCCGTGGCGGGTGACAGGACACTGTCGGTGACAGTCGGTGACAGTCGGTGCCCGGGTCCCGCCGTGGCGCCCCCGCCAGGCGGCAGCAAAGCCGCGGGCCCGGGGGTGGCACCGCCCGGCCGCGACCACCGGGGGCGCCCGGGGACACTGGGGAGGGGTCCCCGTGGGGACCCTGGGGAGGGGTCCCACACGTCCCCATGCGGAACACTGAGGGGTTAATCGGGGGAGGTCCCATGGGGGGAAATAGGAGGTTAATTGGGGGTGTTAATTGGGGGAGGCTTTGGGTACTACTGGTGGGAGTCACTGGAGGGGACAAGGACCCTGCTGAGACTAACGGGGTGAGGGGGCTTAAACAGGGGGGGGTCAAACGGGGGCAGGTCCTGCCGTGCCCCCCTCTTCTCGCCCAGCCCAGCGCAGGACCCCGGGGCTCAGGGTGGTGACAGGACGGGAACAGTCCCGGTGACAGGGCAGGGACAGTCCCGGTGTCCCCCAGCTCTGGGGCCGGGCCTGTTGGGCCCTTTCCCCCCCGGTGCCACCACTGCAGGTGACGAGGGGACACCGAGCGACCCCAATGGTCTGAGGGGAGCAGGACAAGGACGTGGGGGAGACAGGACAGGGACAGTGGGGGACAGGACAGGGACAGTGGGGGACAGGACAAGGGCAGGCTGTCCCCAAGCCCCGTCGGGTGTGGGGGCGAAGCCGCGAGACCTTCCCGAGCTGCGGGACGGGAATTGGGCCGAAAACACCGGGAAATGGGAAGGTCACGGACGGGGGGGGGGGCGCGGTTCTGATGCTGAAAGCGAAAGCAACGCCACTGCGTGTCCCTTGCTGTCCCCTCCCCAGTGTTGTCGCTCGCCGCGGTCCCCGATCGCCCCCAAACCGCTCGTTTTGCTGTGAAATGAAGGATTTTGGCCCCAAACCCCCAAATCCCGCAACGCCCCCAAACTCCCCAAGCCGCGTTCCCAGGGCAAGGGCGGCCCGGGCTCCCCGCTGTGGCGCCCGCTGTGTCGGGACAGGGCTGAGCGATGTCGTGACAGGGCTCTGGGGGTGTTCACACAGCGCGGCGGGCCCGTGAGGACGTGTCGCACCGCCATGGCGGCTGTCGCGACATGGCCGAGCCGGCTTGCGGCATGGAACGGGGACTCAGGGAGGGAAGAGCCGCACGTAACCCGCGGTATCGAGGACGAGGGTAGCCCCAGGAGTGCCCGGGGGAGCCCGGCCGGGTCAGAGGGAATGGAACACAACATGGCGCCGGCTCCGCCATTCGCCGCGCCGTCCCCCCAAGGGCGCAGCCCGGCCGCTGGCCCCGCCTCCCCCCAGCGTCCATTGGCTCGTTTGAGACCGACCGGCGCGCTGATTGGCTCCGAGCCGCGCCGCCGCTGCCGCCTCCGCGCTGGGATTAGTCGTCGCTTCCATCAATTTCCGCTCCTCTCCCGCCCCCCGGCGCGGCCCGCGCAACCGGTTGGTGCTGGGGGCTGCCAGTTTCCGCCACTTCCCGCCTCTCGCACCCTATTGGCGGCGGCACACGTTCATCACGCCGCGGCCCGCGCCGCCGCGGCCACGCCCATACGGGGTCTCCCTGCGAGCCCGCGCGGGCGCCGATTGGCTGAGCCACCGCCCGCCCCCTCCCCTCCGCGCCCCCATTGGCCACCGCCCCGCCGCGCTCCCCCTCCCCCACAGGGCGGGGCGCCATAGGCGGGGCCCGCCCGCCCTCCTCTCCCCCCGCGCCGCACCGCCCTCTCTTCCCATTGGCAGTGCCGCCTGTCGCTCCGCGGCCCGCGCAGCGCCCATTGGCTGCGGGGGCGGCGGGGGCGGGGCGCGGGGCTGCGGCCGCGGCGCGCGGCCCCTCCCTCGGCAGCCCCTCGGCGGCACCGGCGGGTTCGGCCGCTCGCCCGCCCGCGCCCCCGCCCCGCCCCGCGCGCCCGGCCCGGCCCCGGCACCATGAGCGGTAAGGACGGGGCCGGGGCCGAGCGCCGCGCGGGGCCCCGGGCACACGCAGAGGCGGCGGCGCCCGCCCGCTCGGAGGGGCCAGAGGCGGCCCCGCCCCGCCGGGCCGGGCCCCGCCGGGCCGGGCCTCGCCGCGCCGTGCCGGGGGGACCTGCCGGGGGAGGGACCCGGGGGAGGGGGGAAGGCCTCGGGGGAGGGACCGGCGGCCGCGCCGGGCAGGGCTGGAGCGGAGGAGGGGGCGGCGGGGAGTGATGGGGAGGCCCCGGGAATCGGGGCTGGGGGCGGCGGGGGGGGCGAGATCCCGGGGGATCGGGCGCGGAGATGGCGGGGGAGGCCGGGGGGGTGGGCGGCTGCGAGCGCAGGCACCGGGGGGCTTTCCCCCGTTCCCGGGCACGGCGCCCTGCGGGGGCGGATGCGGGGCCCGGGGGCGGGGGGGCGTGCGGGAGCGCCGTGGGAAGGAACGAGCGGGCGGGGGGCGCTCCGCGTCTCCTGCCCGGGGCAGGCCCCGGTGCGGGGCGCTGGGGTTGAGGGCAGGAGCGGGGGGCGCAGGATGAGGCCGGCGGAGGATGAGGAGGCTCCTGAGCGCTGGGAGAGGAAGGACTGGGTGGGAGCGGGGACCCCCGTGCCGGGGGGTTGGCGGGAGGGCAGCCCCGGGCAGGGCATCCCGCGGGCTGGAACCGCGCGGGGGAATCCCGGGGTGGATCCGCGGGAGGTGTGTGCCCCGTGCCGCGGGCAGGGCGAGGGGAAGGCCCGGGGAGCACCTCGGCGGGGGCCAGGGAGTGTCCCGGGCGGCCGGGGAGGAGCCGCGTCTCGAGCAGGGCCGGGTCCTCCCCCACTGTCCCGCTGCCAGCTCCTCCTTGGCAGCTCCCCGCTCCTCGCAGCCCCTTCCCGGCTGCGCCAGGAGCACACGGGCCCCCCTGAGCCAGCCCGCCGTGTCCGCTCCGGCCCTGCCGAGCCTCGTGCCGCTGCCCTGCCCCAAAATGTCCCTAACCGAGGCTGTCACTTCCCTCCCGCGCAGACCAAGAGAGCACCGAGGAGATGTCGGCTGTGAAGCCCGACAAGGGCGAAGGCGACGCCAGCAGCACGAGCAGCGCCGGCGGTGGGGAGGCCCAGGTGAGCGGGGGGAGGATCGGCCCCGTTGGCCCCGGGGATCCCGTGGCAAAGTCCAGGCCCGGGCCGAGCTGTTTGCTGGGCCCAGGCAGGCGTTTCAGCAGGGCAGGAAGAGGAGTGTGTGCGCTGCCAAGCAGCGCCTGTGGCTTCCCCTCCTCCCCAGCTCTCCTCGGAAACACGCAGTTCCCCTGCTTCCCTAACACCACGGCCCCCCTGGCCCTTGTCCAGCTCGGGGAGCCCAGGAATGAGCCTCCTTCCTGGGGTTTGTCCTGTCTCAGGGGGATTCCCCGGCTTGGGGGTGGAGGAGCCCTCTCCTCTCTTGGCTTTCCCAGGCAGGCTCCCTCCCAAAAGGCTTTTCCGTGTGGGTTCAGGCTGTCCCGGCCTGACAGCCTTGTGCCTGGCAATTGTATTTTTCCGGCTGTGGGTGGGTTTGTTCAGGAAGGAGTGTTTATCTTTTCCGAGTACACTCCTCCCTGTTTTCTCTTATTAAGTTTTTTTTTTGTTTCCCCATTTGGTTTTTTTTCCTCACTCTGGGCCTGCCCCTCGGGCCGCCTCCCATCCCCGTAACTCCTCCTCTCTCGTCCCCAGGAGTCACAGCCGTCCCCGCTGGCCCTGCTGGCAGCCACCTGCAGCCGCATCGAGTCTCCCAATGAGAACTCCAACAGCTCCCAGGGCCAGCAGGGCGGGAGCAGCGAGCTGGACCTGAACGCGGCCGCCGCCCAGCTCACCCAGTCGGCCAACGGCTGGCAGATAATCTCGGCGGGCTCCAGCACCCCCACGGGCTCCAAGGAGCCGGGCAGCAACGGCAGCAATGGCGGCGATGCCTCCAAGAGCCGCCCGGTCAGCACCGGGCCCTACGTGGTCACCTCGGCGTCCGGCCTGCAGAACCAGCAGGTGCTGACGGGCCTGCCGGGCGTCATCCCCAACATCCAGTACCAGGTGATCCCCCAGTTCCAGACCATCGATGGGCAGCAGCTGCAGTTTGCCACCACCCCGGCGCAGGTGAACGTGCAGCAGGATGCCTCGGGGCAGCTGCAGATCATCCCTGGCTCCAACCAGCAGATCATCACCAGCCGTGCGGGCGGCAGCAACCTCATCGCCATGCCCAACCTGCTGCAGCAGGCTGTGCCCATCCAGGGCGTGGGGCTGGCCAACAACAGCCTCTCTGGGCAGACCCAGTACGTGGCCAACGTGCCCGTGGCCCTGAACGGCAACATCACCCTGCTGCCGGTCAACAGCGTGGCCGCCAGCCTGGCCCCCACGTCCCAGACGGGCACCCTGAGCAGCTCGGGCTCGCCGGACAGCAGCTCCCAGCCGGCCACCTCGGGGGCTGCCAGCAGCTCGGCCAGCACGGCCACGTCCCAGGCCAGCTCAGGCGCCTTCTTCACCAACGCCAACAGCTACTCCACCACCACCACCACCAGTAACGTGGGCGTCATGAATTTCTCCACCAGCGCCACGGTGGGCACCAACGTGCAGGCGCAGACCCCCCAGAGGGCCAGCAGCGTCCCCAGCTCGGACTCTCTGCAGACCCCGGTGTCAGGGGTGGCCCTGCAGCCGGGCCAGCAGAAGGAGGGCGATCAGAGTCAGCAGGCACAGCAGCAGCAGCAGCAGCAGCAGATCCTGATCCAGCCGCAGCTGGTCCAAGGAGGGCAGACAATCCAAGCCCTCCAGACCACCCCGCTGTCTGGCCAGACCTTTGCCACTCAAGCCATCTCCCAAGACACCTTGCAGAACCTGCAGCTCCAAGCCGTGCCCAACTCCGGGCCCATCATCATCCGCACGCCCACGGTGGGTCCCAACGGGCAGGTGAGCTGGCAGACCATCCAGCTGCAGAACCTGCAGGTGCAGAACCCGCAGGCGCAGACAATCACGCTGGCCCCCATGCAGGGCGTGTCGCTGGGCCAGACGGGCAGCACCAGCACCACGCTGACCCCCATCGCCTCCCTGCCCAGCGGCACCGTCACCGTCAACGCCGCCCAGCTCTCCTCCGTGCCGGGCCTCCAGACTATTAACCTCAGTGCCTTGGGAGCGTCCGGGATCCAGGTGCACCAGCTGCAGGGGCTGCCCCTGGCCATCGCCAACGCCCCCGGTGAGTGCTCGGGCTCCCCGCGAAGGAGAAACGCTGGGCCCGGGCCGGCTGGGCTGGGCGTGGTTGGTGTCAAATGGTGTTGGTAGCCGGGGTGGGGCTTGTGCTGGCCCTGGGGATCGAGTGTGTTGATCACCAGAAGACGCTAAAGGTCTTTTTGGGGAGTTTAAGTCTGGAAATAAAGGGAGGAGGTGGCAGTGGGGGGGAAGGTGGAGAGGAAAGGGCACACTTCGTTTTGTGCCACTGTCCTGCTCTGGAGGCCACCCAGGAGCCTCGGGTCAGGGCTGGGCTGAGGACCCGAGCACAGCTCGGCTCCTTGGCTGAGCCTGTGAGGAGTCATGGCCATAAAACACGGGGATTAACTGAAAAGCCCAGGAAAACAAACACAGTCACGGAGCCGCGGGGAATTTCCTCACAGGGACGGAAGAAAGGGCTCATTAAGTGTCTGGGTGCGGGACAGCGTGACCTCAGCATGGCCCAGCCGGTCCCGTGGGCACGGGCACCATGCTCAGACCCCCAGGGATCCACCCCACCGTGTCCCACAGCCTGGGAAAAGCAGGATATGCAATGTGGGAGCTGAGCTGGAGCCTGCTCGGCTTCTGCCGCGGAAGGGATCGGCTCTGGGAACGCTCTCCACTTGCTTTTCCACTGTTTTCCTTGGGGTTTTTTTTCCGGGTTTTTTTTGTGTTCTGGCTTAGGCTAAAAGGGGCTGTTGCTGGATTTAGTCGCAGTTGAGAGGCAGCAGAAAATGTTGCTCAATCCAGCCCGAGCTTCCCTCTCGCGAGAGGCGGCGGCTGCTCCCCCGGGCTTGTTTTGCAGCATTATTTTGGGCTGTTGCTACAGCAGCTTGGCTCGCAGGCAGGCCACGGGTCACTCTAGCCTGGGGATTAGCCTGATCCTTGGATTTCCCCGAGCGCAGGGACCCGCGGGGGCTCCCACAGGCGGGGCCGGCACCGGGGGGACACACGTGTGACCCGCGGGGTGTGCAGGGTCCCCTCGCTGCCATCCCCGCTCCGAGGGCGGCTCCTGCCCGGCCGGGCTCGTTCCTCGGTGCTCCCGGGCTCCTTCCAGGCTCGTTCCTCGGTGCTCCCGGGCTCCTTGCTTGTTTTGAAGGCGCTGGAGAAAGGCATGGGAGAGCCCAGTTCCTGTATTCCTGCCTGGCTCTGCCCTCGGAGGTGGAACAGGGAGGAACGTTCTAGAGACCACCCATGCAACCGCCTCCTCATCCTCCTCTTTCTCCTCCTCCTCCTCTCCTTTTTTTTTAGCTCAGCAGCTCTCAGCCCTTGATCTGCCGTGGAGAATTCCCCATGAGCAGCAGCAGCAGCGGGGCCTCCTGGCTCTGTCCCCAGCCCCGAGTGACGCTGGCACTGTCACTGTGACACAGGGACATTTTAAAAGAAAAGCCAGAGCAGGGTTCAGAGCGGTTTTTGGGGGAGCCCCAGCTCGGTGGGATGGTCCGGGAGGCTCCCGGGGTGAAATGGGGAGAGCTGTGGCCAGCACGGAGCTGCCTGGCGCCCATCCAGGGCCAGGGTTCGACTCCAGCTTTTCCCTGGCCGTGTCCCTCAGACGTGGCAATGGGTCCCTTTGTCCCCCCAGCCACCACCAGCCCCTCTCCAGGGGGTGCTGAGCCCCCCCAGACCTGCATCCCTCCGGATCCGAGCTCTCCCATGGGAATTTGAGGGAGGGGTTTGTTCCCAACGCTCCCCGAATCCCTGAGAGTTTTCCAAGCTTCCACGTGTGCTGGAATTTTCTGCTCCAGGCAAGGAGTTGGGAAGGGTTTTTGGAGCAGGAAAAGCTGCTCTGCTTCCGGGGGGAGGCGGATGGAAAATGAGCCCTGGCTGGGGAGGGGACTGGGGCTGGTTTTCCTTGGATGTGTGTTCCTGGGGAAGGAGGAGGTGCCCAGCCAGGGCTGTGGTGGCCACAGCTGTCCCCTGGGCTGGCAGCACTGCCTGTCCTGCCCCTTCCAGGGCTCAGCTCGGCCTCCTGGGGGGTTCTGTGTCCCCTCCTGAACCCCGTGCATGGGGGGCTGTGCCTCCCAGCCCCTCGGGTCTTGCCAATGAGGTTTTCTCCTGTTTTTTGACAGGGGGAAAATCCCTCAGGGAGAAAACAACACCTGAAAAGGTCTTTAAAACTCGGATTGTTTTGCTCCTGGGTGGGATGCAGAGTCTGTGCAGGTCTGACTCTGTGTTAATGGGGTGGCTCAGAGGCTGTTTCCTCCTCCTCCTCCTCGCTGGCCAGGCTGGGAAGGAGCAGAGGCAGGGGCAGGTCTGTGGCCACCAGGGGTGGCATGTGGGCAAACAGGCCCTTCCACTGGCTGTGCCCCTGGAGAGGGCACCCCAGAGCCAGAGAGGGGGGATTTCCTCAGCTGGCAGTGCCCCAAAACCCTCCTGGGGCTGCTGCCAGCGCTGCCCACGTGGGTGGGACGGGGTCTGGGGCTCAGGTGGGGGCTGTGACACATCAGTGGGGTCTGAGAGCCACCTCAGTGTCACCCCAGCCTGCCCAGGGAGGGGACATCCTGTGTGATGGTGGGGATTTTGTGACATCGAGGTTTCTCTTCCTCTTTTGCCATAGGGCGGGACTGGTCTGAGCTCAGTGTCCTTATAGTGGCTCTGTCCCCATGTCCTTGTCCCTGGCAGAGCCCTGCTGTCCCCACATCCCTGTCCCAGCCCTGCCTGCCTGAGGAATGTGCTGGCTAAACAGGTGGTCACCAGAGAGGTCAGCACTGGAATTAAACCCCCTTGTTTTGGGGGCACTCAAGGGATATCTCTCCTTTTGGCATGTTTGATTCCAGGGCTGGATGGGGCTGTTGGGTGGGATTGGGATTTTCTGGACAGCACGAGCTCCCTTCCAGCTCCTTGGGTGGAGGATGTGGGGGAATGGAGCAGTCAGGACCGTCCCTGGTGGGCACAGGAGCCCTCGGCCACGTGTGCCACAATCCCCTCCCCGCTCCCTGCTCCCACTTGGCCCTTCCAGGGCCCTTCCCAGAGTCGGGCCCGTGGCACAAAGCCCTGATTGTGTCCTGTTTGCTGGTTTTTAAGGGCAGCTTTGTAGCAGGGCCCGGATGAGGCATCCCCATGGCACGGGGAGGGGAGAGGGGAGCCGAGCCCGCCCGTGAGCCCGTGACGCGCGGCCCTTGTTTGTCTCACCGCAGCCGTGACATCACGGCACAAACCAGCACATTGTGAAACTTCCTGCTCTGAATCCCAGCCAGGCTGGACTTTACATCCCCTCTGGGTTCCTGGGCTGACCTCCATCGCTGTCGTTCCCTGGGGACTGACACAAACCCCCAGAGAGCCTGGGTTCAACTGGGAGGAAAGGCAGCGATCCCGGCAGAGCCTGCGTTGTGGCAGCTTTGTCCGGGTGAGGTTGTGTCCCACACAAAGTCCCCGTGGGGGGGACACGCTGTGGGTGCTGAGCCCCGTGGGGCAGCCCTGCTCCTCCTCCTTTTCCTGTCCCTGCTGCTGCTCCGGGCCAGGCTCAGCAGGGCTGGGAAGGGCTGGTGGCTGCGCCGGTCGGACGGGTCGGGCGCGCAGCACCCACCCCGTGACTCCTCCCGGGACAGGTCCCAGCTCCAGACCCGTCTGCTGGGCCCTGATCTGCCTCTCTCTTTTATCTGGGCCAGCCCCAGCCCTGCTGGAGCCCCATCCTTATCACCCCACACAGGAGACTCATCCTGGCTCCCAGCTTTGGAGGAGTTTCCGCGTGGCTCCTCTCCAGAGCGTGGGCTCCCACCTTAGCCCGGCTGGCAGCCTCCAGACGGTTCCTCATCCCCTCCCACCCCATCCCAGCATGCCTGGGTTAGATCCTGGGGCTGATACAGGCATTGGTTCTTCCTTGGGATCAAAAACTTGGGATTTGTGGCTCAGGAAAGCTTCCACTCTTGGTTGCTGTGAGGGAGAGGAGCACAGAGGCTCGGGTGAGGTGGGAGGCGCCTGCTGGGGTTCCCCACCTGGGGAATTGCCCTTCCCTGTCTCAGCCAGGCATTTTCCTCCTTCCACACAGGGACTTCTGCCTGGCTGGCAGGGGTGCTTTGGTGGGACCTGCCTGTGCTGCAGGGTGAGCTGCTCTGGGTGCTTTCACCCCAGCCAAGGCAGGACTGGAGGCTTCATCCCGGTTTTCTGACAGTTCAGGCAGGATTTGAAGGGCAGAGGGGCTCTGTCTGTCAGTCTGCAGCACAACAGGCATTTGGCAAATCCTGGGGGATTCAGGGATCTGGCAAAGTGGATAATGAGGTGGTTCCCTGCCTCAGCTCTGTCCCCTTTTACAGCCCACCTCCCTCATTCCATCGGCTCCGTCCCAATTTATCCCCTGTCCGAAGGAAGGGTCGCTCATCCTGATGCACAGAAACCTCCAGCAATTACAGGAGCTGCCCAAGGAGTGGCTTCTGGAGTCATCAGAGTCCAAATTAAAGCCCAATTACTCATTGGGCTGCAGGCTTCCAGCCTGCCCCATCCCCTGGTTCCCTCTCCACGGCCCTGATCTCCAAGGAATTGCTGAGCCAGAGCTTGGCTCATTTACATGGATGAGCTCCTGGTGCAGATTAACTCGTCTGGCAAACTAGGGAGGGAATCAGATGGGAAAAAAACAAGGGGACATCGTTCCAAAGCCACTTTGTCCCTTTGTGCAGCTCTTTGGTCTGGAGCAGATGGAGTTTGTTCTGGGCAGGGCAGTGACCCCAAAAACCAGGCAGGAAATGGGGAGAACTCGAGTTGTGAGCTAGAAAATGTGGATTTTGGAGGTGTTTTCAGGAACACACCCGGACAGGTTGGGACTGCGTGTCCCCAGGTTTTGCTTTTCTTTCTTTTCACCTGAAAACTTCCTCGTGCCAGGAAGCCACGTCGTGCCTGGTGCCAGCTCTCCCCCCTCACCCTCTGACCAGGCACAGCTGCCAGAGGTGCAGAGTTTGCAGCCCTGGTTTGTTGGTTTTGGGTTTTATTTCCTGCTCTTCCCCTAAAAATGAACACGGGGTCTGTTCCCCTGCCTGAGGTTGGCCAGGGTGGGTGTGAGAGCTGCTCTCTCCTCTCTGCCGGGCATTTCTCACCTCCTGGTAGTTTGCTAAATAAAGCAAACAAACCCCAGCTTTTTCCTGCACAAGGAGCACCTTGTCTGCAGAGGATCCCCAAGCCAAGATTCCAGGGTTTGGGGTTTTTTAGTGGGACACCAGAAACTGCCCATTCCTGGGGGGGTCTCAGAGGTCGCTGGTGGAGCTGGGCCAGGGGCAGCTCCCCTCTCCTGCCTTCCCAAAATCCTTCTTTCTCCCTAGGCTTTTTCCAGGGATTAAACCTCCTCTTGCTCTATTAATAATGTATTTTTGAAGGCTTTGCTGACCCCAGTGTGGAGCCTCTGGGGAAGCTTTAGTCTTAGCAGGGATGTGTATTAGGGGGAATAATAAACGTGAATTATCCTCTCTGCCCACTTTTCCCCTGAACCTGTCGTATCCCAGAGATTTCAGAGCTCCTGCTTGGGATGGGATGATCTCTGCAGGTCCAGGATCTGCTGCCCTGGATTTATACCTTGCTGAGAGGTGGCCACAGATCTCCAGCAGCAGGATTTGGGTTTGTTCCCCAGCGCCAAAAGGCCAGAAAACGCCGCGTAGGCTTTTGCCTCTTGGAGGATTGAAGCCATTCCAAGGCATCCTGGCTGGGTTCTCCCCCTCCCTGCTGTATTTTTGGGGAAAGAACTTGTGTTTCTCCTAGTTTGGGATTTTTCTGGGGAGAATTGTGCTTTTTTGTCTTTCTGGTATTTTTTTGGTTTTTTGGTTTTTTTGTTTTGTTTTTTTTTTTTTTTTTGTTGTTTTTTTTTTGTTTTTTTTTTTTTTTTTACTTTTTTTTCCTTGCTATTATTTTTTTTTTATTCCCCAGCAGCTCTTCCTGTCTGGGGAAATCTCTAATCCGTGGCTGGAGCATAAAGCTGTTGGTGCTGGCTTAGGGAGCTTAAAAACCCCTCCCAGGCTGGCTGCGTGCAGGACTGTGACTGCAGACACGTCACAGGAGCTGCAGGGAGGGACTGGGAAGCTCCTGAAATCCTCAGCCTGGCAGGGAGCTCGGGAATGTGGCACCGAGGGCCAGCCTTCAGACCGTGTCACCTTTGGAGGGGACAGTTTCCCTCTCCAGGCCTGGCTGGGACAGCATTCCCATGCTCCCAGGGGTGAGGGCAGAGCCCAGGGGCTGGTCCCAGGCTGGATGAAAGGACAATCCTGGGGATACCTGGAGTTTATGTGCCAGGTGACAGCCCCTGGTGGCAGCCCCTGGTGACATTGCTGGGAAAAAGGTGAATTTGTCTCAAACCTGCCACGTTCAGGTGACAGCACGTCCTTCCTGTGAGGAAATTGGGTGAAAAAGGTGGATTTGGGGCTGGAATCACAGCCCCTGGAAATAAATTAGACCTGGACCAAAATGGGGGAAATGTGGAGGGCCAGGGACTGGGGAGGCCAGGGAGAGCCCCAGGCTGGGTAATGTCAGGAAAGCCGAGGGGAAAGGGTGGGATTCACCCTTTGGCAGAGGAGACCCTCGTTCCCAGGTGAGGAGCCTGCTGTAACGTGCCGTGTTCCTTGCCTTGCAGGTGAGCACGGGGCCCAGCTGGGGCTGCACGGCGGCAGCGGGGACGGGCTGGGCGACGAGAGCACGGCCGTGGAGGAGGGGGAGACCAGCCCCGACCCCCAGCCCCAGCAGGGCCGGAAAACGCGGAGGGAAGCCTGCACCTGTCCCTACTGCAAGGAGGAGAGGGCAGGTGAGGCTGCTGCCCACGGCTCTGCCACCAGGAGCACCCCCAAAGGGCCTCGTTTTGTGGAGTTATTTGGGTTGGGAAGGGTCCCTCAAATTATCAGCTCCAGCTGTTCCCCAGCCCTGGCAAGGCCACCCATGTCCCCAAGTGCCACGTGCACGTGGCCACCTGGGCACCCCCAGGTCCTTTCCCAGCTTTCCAGACCCAGTTCCCCGTGTCCCACGGGGCTGTTGTGAGCCAAGGGCAGGACCTGGCTCTCAACCCGGCTGAACCTCACCCTAAACCTGACTGAATTTCACCCCAAACCCATCAATCCCACAGGTCCCATCCTAATCCAGCAGCTCCACCCCCAATCCGTATCCCCTGAAATTCCCTCGTGTTTAACCCTTTTTTTCCTGCAGGAGCTCTGGGGATCCAGGCAAGAAGAAGCAGCACATCTGCCACGTGCCGGGCTGCGGGAAGGTGTACGGGAAGACGTCGCACCTGCGGGCACACCTGCGGTGGCACACGGGGGAGAGGCCCTTCATCTGCACCTGGGTGCTGTGCGGGAAGCGCTTCACCCGCTCCGACGAGCTGCAGCGGCACAAGCGCACGCACACAGGTGGGCTGGGGGCTCTGGGGGGCTCCGAGGGGGCTGCTCTGGCTCGTGGGGCAGCCTCAGCTGGAGCTGCAGCATTGGCTTTGAGCCGCACACAGGTGGGGCTGGGTTCCAGGAGGGCTGGGGGGCTCTGGGGTGGCTGCTCTGGCTCGTGGGGCAGCCTCAGGGATCCCCACAGCTGAAATTGCACTGTTGGCTTTGAGCCCTTGGGGCTGAGAGCCCATCCAGAGCCTGAGTATTCTCACAGGGAGGAATCTTTTCCCAAGGTCCCAACCTTTTCCCAAAATTCCAGCGTCCTGGAGCGTTGGCCTTCAGGTCTTTGCTCCAGGGCCTGACCCCTCTCTCAGAGGGCGGGAACCCCTTCCCAAATCCCAACCTTCTCCCCTCCATCCCTCACGCCCCTGTCCCTCCCCCCAGGAGAGAAGAAGTTCGCCTGCCCGGAGTGCCCCAAACGCTTCATGCGCAGCGACCACCTCTCCAAGCACATCAAGACCCACCAGAACAAGAAGGGAGGCGCCGCCAGCGTGGCCATGAACGTCTCGGCCGTCCCCATGGACACGGCGGCCTCGGCCGAGGGCAACGGCGGCGCCACACCCTCGGCGCTGATCGCCACCAACATGGTGGCCATGGAGGCCATCTGCCCCGAGGGCATCGCCCGCCTGGCCAGCAGCGGCATCAACGTCATGCAGGTGGCCGACCTGCAGTCCATCAACATCAGCGGCAACGGCTTCTGAGGCTTCTGAGCGCGGGGACGGCACCTCCAGCACTGCCCTGCCGCCACCTCCACCTGAAGGCCAGAGCTATATATATATATTTTTTTTAATTTTGGCTTGATTTTTTTTCCCACCCCTCTTTTTTGTCCCTTTTCCCTCCCCTCCTGCCTCCCCCCCACCCGAGGTCCCTTGGTGTCATCATGCCTTGGTCCTTTTAGCAAAAAAAGCAAAAAAAAAACCAACCCAACGACAGAAATACCAACAAAACAATATTAAAAAAAAAAACACAAAAAAAACAAAAAAAGGAAAAAAAAACTAAAAAAAAAAGAAGAGAAAAGATTCTATATTATTATTATATATATAAAAATATAAAATGTGTTCGTTTGAGAGAGGAGAGATGTTGCTGTGACCATGGCGTGGTCCCTTTGATGCCTTATCCTGGAGCAGGTCGGCCCCTCTGGGGCGCGCTGGACAATGCCCGAGCTCCCCTTCCCTCCCCGATCCCATTTCCCACCAGAACCCCCGACCCCTCCCCGGGCTGTCGGCGCTTTGCTTTGAGGTGACTCTGTAATTCCTTTGGCATTCTCGGGGGGAGATCCCGCTGGATTTTTCACCCTTGGACTCCCACTGCCCTCCCCTGCCTTGGCAGGTGTTGTTTTTATTTTTTTTTTCTCGGATCTTGGTTTTTTCCAGCCGTTTTCTTGGCAAGGCTCCCTGTCCCGTGGGAGTGGAGTTGCTCCATGGGAAGGTCGTGGACAGAGAGGGGCTGGGACGCAGCCCTGGGGGGACAACTGGAGCCTCCTCGGGGGGGAAAAGTTGATTTTTTTATTACAGCCAGCATTGGAATTAATAATAATTATAGTAATAATCGGGAAAAAGGAGAATCTGCGGAGCTCAGCCGGTCTGGAGCGAGGGGGAAGCACCGCAGGGACACGAGGGACACTCGAGG